>CABFWO010005990.1:0-40082 GCA_902155825.1 Timema genevievae
GAGGTCATCGTGACGAGACTCCGCGTCGGACATACATTTCTGACCCATGGGTTTTTATTAAGAGGGGATCCACCTCCAGTGTGTGAATTTTGCGATGCTCCCACATTTTGGTGGAGTGTCGCAAGTATGCCTCCATTCGCCTGGCTCTTAATTTTAAAGGTGACCTTCGTTTTTAACTACGTGACAGTGTGGATGAAGTCATACGTTTACTCCGTTTTATACGCCAGGCGAATTTTTTAAATGCCATTTGAGTCACTTTTATAAAGTGGCTCATTTGGATTTTATCTCATATTGAGACTATTTTTAAAAATTTTAGTACATTTTAATATGTTTTTATTTTAACATGTCTTGTCCTTTTAACATATTTTACTTTAACATGTTTTGTTATTTTAACGTGTTATTTTAATATGTTTGTTTTGTACTTTTAAAGTAGTGTATACACCTGTTTTTTTTTAGCAGGTGTATCACTCATTTTGTACTATATTGTTTATTCACCTGCATATGCAGGCGAATTATTATGACTCTCCCCTATGGGGATTTTACTATGTTTTTAATATTGTTCAAGGCCCTAATGCTCTCACTGTGTCGATGGGGCTATAAACTATAGTAGTAGTAGTAGTAGTAATAATAATAATAATAATAATAATAATATTTAATGACAAGGAAAGATTCACCATAGAGAATACTGAAGTATTGAAGTATTGGAAACATTAATCAGCAGTGGCTTTATTTCAGTGGATTTATAGATGTTAAAGTTCAAGCTTCAACTAGGTCTAGAAATGAGATTTCAAGACGACACAAAACAAGATTATTTTATCTGATAAAACTCAAAGAGAGGATTCAGGTCTGTCAAGGATTCTTCCTGACAACATTTAATATATCAAACACTATGGTTTGAAATGTCCTTAGGAAGAGAAACGAGTTAAATATTGCTGAGGAAGATAGAAGAGGCAAGCATGTACTGGGTGTGAAAATACCTGTAAAAAGTCGTGAATACATTACATTGATTCTTTACCTCGTGTTCCACAAGGACACTAAAACGGAATATCTGGGAAGGGTATTACACCTGAAAAGCTATAGTTTTATCGAAAATCAAGCAAATCATGTCCTTAAAAAGGAAAATTCTCAAGATTTAAAATACTATTTCAAAGCTCAGGCATTAACGTAAGATTTAAACGTTTTATAATTTGACATTGAAGAAGTTCGTTACTTCCCTCAAATAAAAGCTAAGGTAATATTTTACAAAATACGTTCAGCAGTGAATAATATGACTGTGTACAATGTAGCGGTCAGACAAGCAGATAGCTTCAAGTGACATGAAGCATTGGCTGGACGTTATGAGGAAGATGTCGGATGGCAAAAGTTTTAGTTCATGTCTGACACTTGTGGAGGACAAAATAGGAATGCTATAGTAGCAGCCATGTTTTTGTATGCAGTGAACATTTTTAACATTCCAAAAGTAGATCATATATTTTTTGAAGTCTGACACTCTCAAATGGAGTGTGATTCAGTAAACGTGCATATAGAAACTTTCAGAAAAAACATTAACATATTTGACCCTTCAGGAAGGTACGCAGTCACAAGAATGGCATAAAAAAAGGCAAGTACAAAGTTGTCAAAATTAACCAGAAGGATATATTTGACTTGAAGATATTATTCAGGAAAATGTATTAAAAAAACTGACACTGAAGGAAACAATGTGAGATGGCTAGACATTGTCTGGTTCCAATAAAAAAAAAAGAAGAAGACCAAGCGCACATTTATTTCAAATATGACCAATCTGAAAAGGAATTTTTAAGACTTGAAGTTCAACGACAGAAGCTTAGGCTGGTTTCACACCAACGAGTCACGAGTCCCAAGTCTAGTCTGACCCACCAATTGAGACAAGTACATATTGTATTTGATAGTACATATTGTATTTGATAGCACGATGGAGGACCAATAACTTTCACACCGGCGAGTCGAGTCACCCCGAGTTTAACCGAGTCTAGACGAGTCAAGAGTCCATGATGCGACAGATTACAGATTTCGTCAGTCCAGCCGAGTCAAGTTTATTATTTCCACATACTTTTCAAGGCTAATAGCATGGACACTGAACACCTCATTGTTCTCGTTCAAGAGAATACTTCGATTTTTAACTCGTCCCATCCCGAACATCGGGATAGAAATACAGTTTCCACTATTTGGAAACAAATGTGAAAAACTACCAAAGGTGGTGCATCGTTTCATATGGTAAATCCACACTAAGCGACGTCTTTTTTAGGCGTCTACGCCGGCGCCTCCATACAAATGTATTTATAGAAACCGCTAGGACTGCATCCATCTTGCACGAGCTCTTTGATCAAACAAGTGGACTCGATGACTCGACTCTCTAGTGTGGAAGGCCTTGACTCTAGAGTCAGATTGGACTTGACTCGGGACTAGTTGGTGTGAAACCAGCCTTAGAGGGTTTTCTCTAAGGAACCTAAAGCTTAATCAAAAATACAATTCTCAACTAAATGTGCTGCCAGAAAATGTGAACGGTTTTATTTATCTCTTTAACCAAAATATAATACCTGAGTAATAACAAATTTGCTATCAAAGTATAAAGGAAGGGTAGGTAAAATAAAGTGGAACCCTAAACAAAAGTGCTTAAGAATTAATTTTTATTTATCACCGCGTCTTACTACCCGTTCGGATTATACACTTAAGTACTAATTACGCTAATGGGTTAGGAACTGGTATGGGTGAATTGAGAGGAAGTCAACCCACATTTGAATGGAGGGAGAGTGGAAAACCATTTAGGAAAAACCACCCCCAGTTCATTCGACTGAGATTCGAACCTCGATCTCCCCATCCTAAGCAGCCTTGCTCAACATGAAACTGGTGCATTGGCTAACTACGCCACCGAGGCGTTAAGAATTAAGTAAAGCCGTGAATTTATGTATGGGTTCAAGATTAAATTTTGGTGTAAAAAGTTTCAGTAGGCCTGTTTAGGAAGGTATACCGTGTTTAAACTTAGTACATTAATAATGTTCTCTGCAGGTATTTAGACTATCATGTGAGTAGCCAACAAATATTAATGTCAAAAAACACTATCACCACAATTTAACACTAATTAATTTATTACCCTACTTTGATGAATAAAATATACAGAACAGATATTATAATATGAATATACTAGTCCCAAGACATCCAATGTTTTTTTAATCTCGTACTTAAATGCTTTATTAAAGTTATAATTTGTGTTTAAACCTTAATCCTGGTAGTTTTTCCTAATTTCTGAAAAACTTCACTTTTGTAGTTAGTGTTGTTTGACATTAATATTTGACACTTATTATGTACTCCCTATACCCCCGTTAACTTCATTCCCATGGCCTTAACTTTCTTAGTCTCTTTTACATTCATTGTCTATGTTTCGGCTGCGTAAGTGACAATAAGTACAAAGTATGCCCTGTACAACACTTCCTTACACTTCAAGGGCACTTCTCTTCTCCATAACAGGTTGTAATGATGGTGATTTGGACCCCTCTCATATATGTAAAAAAAAAAGTCATGGATGAAGTGTAATTTTCTTCAATGTGCTATATGTAAATAATACTTTTAAGACTTCATCCATGAGAATCACGCGCTTTTCAGAAATAAATTCAAAGGAATGCACCACTAAAACTTATTTTTTCTTTCAACAATCAACTCCGCAGTGTTTACAAAAAAAACACAAAGTTACGCTAGCTCCCTCTACCCAATAGGAAGCTAGCCTTCATGACACCTGTCGCCAGGACTCTTTCTATTAGTTGGTTTTGACACTGGTCACGAGAGGTCCAAGAGGCAAGGGGTAGGTCATATATAAGCTGTTTGTGCATATGAACCTACTAGTCGATTCATCACGCAGCTCATTAAAACAGTGCCGGTAGGAAATAGAGAGTAGTCACATAAATCTACACAGCACGGTATTCAAAACACGGAACGTGTAATGTTACAGAGAAATAATCTGTAGTTCAACTAAACTTTATCACATAAAATTATATCTTCAGTACCGAAGATAAATCACTTTAATAAGTCGTGTGCAACATTAAGTCTTATTTATTCAACTAAAATAAAACTTGGAAGTAATCAGATCGAAATACTGTACCGCTTTAATTAGTGCTCGATCCCGGAGCAATTATCAGCTAACTAAACGATATCACTTTAACCAGCGCCCCAAGCAAACGTGGGCATAATAATTCTGTATCGTAATAATTGGCACCTCGATCACAAGGCTATAAATACCAATTATATCACAATATAATCCGTATCTCTTCAATCGGCAACCAATCGCGGGGGCCAAACAAATCCGTATCTTTATAAGCTATCTTACACACCTGTAGCACAGCTCTCCCTGCTGTCCTCTTATCAATACATCCTCCCTACTTTCACGCTTCTTAGATATTTTACATTCTGTACGTTTCTCAACTCTATTCCATCCAACCTTATAGCTATACTAGGACTTGTCCTCTTCCTTGTCACTACCATCACTTCACACTTTGGCATGTTAAATTTCATTCCACACTCCTTCACTTCCTCATTCCATTCCTGCAGCTGTTTCTATACATCCTCTTACTTCTCCCCTAATACCATCAAGTCATCAGCAAACATCATCACTTTCATTCTTTCCTCCTCATTTTTCCTGACACTTTGTTCATGACCATTTCCATTACAAATAGTAATGGTGAAGGGGTACTAGTAGCCTGGTTCACTCCATTTTTTATTTGGAACAAATGTGTCCTACCACTCTGTCTTTACACAACTCTTGTTATCCTCATACATGCTTTACACTCTAATTACAACTCCTCTTTCCACTTTGGCCTCATCCATTGCTTTCCAAACTTTATTTATATCCACGCTATCACATGCCTTCTCCACATCCATAAATATCATTACTAAGTCTTTCATACCTTCTTTCCACCAGCTGTCATGTGGCCAAGATTGAGTCTACTGTAGACCTCTGTTCCCTAAATCCTTATGTTTCTCTCTCCACCTTCCTTTCATTTTATTTCTTATTCTCTTTTTCAGTAACTTCTCATATATTTTTGTACTGTGGCACATCAGCGTTTACCCATATAATTTGTACACCTCTTCCTTTCTTTCTTCAAAATAAGTAGTATAACGGCCTATTTCCAGTCTTCCGGTACCTTGTTCTCTTTCCAAACAACACTCAGCATCCTGTATAACTTCATCCGCAGCTCTTATCATTTGTCAGTTCTTCCACACACAGTGCTTTTCCTTGTATCATTCGCTCTAATGTGTCCTCCACCTCTTTCCTCCTCTTCTGCTATCTCTTCCTGTTCCTATGTTTCACCCTCATCCCTGTCCTCTTATTTGTTGAACATTTTCTCAAAATATATCCTCCATAATTCCTTTTCTTTCGCTTCTGTCTTCAATGTTCTTCCTTCTTCATCCATAATTCTAACTTATTTTCTTTACTCTCTCCTCCCGTTTCTTACTTGAATATAACACCTTCTTACTTTCTTCCATGTCCTGTTCCAGCATTTCTCCCCATTTATGCATCCAATCCTTCCTGGCTTTCCGTACAACTCGCTTAGCTTTTATTTTTTTACCTACATTTTTCCTCTATTACCTCATTCCTCATTCTTAAAACTCTTCTCCTCCACTGCTTCCTTCATCCTGTCATTTCACCATAGGGTGTCTCCTTCCACTTCCTCTTATAACTTGTTCTCCCATATACCTCCTTTGCAACTCCCACCAAATTGTTCTTAAACCTTTCCCATTCAACCTCTACAATTTGCATCTCATCTTTGGATATTAAGCTTCTTGCCTTTCTTAGGTACAGCTATCTTTCCTCTTCATTTTTTAGCCTCCACACTCTTATTCTTCTTTCTTGTCTTACCACCTTTCTCCCACACTACCATCCCTTTATGTCTGCCACCAACAACCTGTGGACACACTTGGTATTAACTTGATGTTTATGGTATGCCTTTTCATTTCTTCACCCATGATAAAGTAGTCTATCACCGACTTTTGCTCCCCATCTCAACTGTATTTAGTGATCTTATGACTTTCTCTTTCATTCTTATACCAGCTGTTTGCCACTTTCATTTTACTTCTTGCACATAGCTCTTAACAGCCTTCTATCTTCCTTGTTTCTCTCTCCCTAGCACCTTCTCAAATAGACGGTACAAAATACTCATGCAAATTTACTAAAGAGAAGTTGGAAACTACTGTCTTAGGCTGCCTTTATACTAGGAAACTCCATGGGAATTGGTTTCATTATATCAACTTCATGTGAAACTGCAATCGATTTCCCGAGGCGTTGCAGCACTTGTGAAATTTTTCAGAAATTGAGATGAAATAGTAGCACCTCTCAAGTCGTGATATTGTCTTGCAAGGAACAACTACTTCTGATGTTGCTAATGAAGAAAAGAAGACAAAGAAACAGAAGAATGAGTGAACATCCGATGCCATCGTCACGTAAGGACAATAGTTTATATTATACATTATTTGATGAGCTGTGGGCTGACGAAAAGAAATTCGTCAATTATTTCCGGATGTCAAGAGCATCAGTCCATGAAATGCGAAGTTACATTAAGGCAGACATAACAGGAACCGACACCTGATTTTGAACATGCATTTAAAAAGAGAAGTTAAAAGTAACATTGAGGTAAGCCAATGTTTATCTTTGATATATGAACTTCATAGTTTACTAAATTATAAAATAAGTAGTATCAATGGTTTCATTAATTAAATGAAATGTATACAATATATTTTTGACATGAATTCCTTTTTTAATATCAATAGAAGTAATATTTTACTACTATATCAAGAGAAACAATAAAATGTTATAATAGTCACAGTTTTCTTTTAGCTAAATATATTGTAAAAACATTGTACACATAAATTTGACTTATTGGGAAAAAAAGTAGCATTGGTGGAGTGAAATTAATAATATAAACTGTTCAGTTGGTCTCGTCCCACATTAACACATCACTCATTTGAGTGTTACTGGTATCAGAGTGTATGTGTTCTCAGGAGTGTCTGAAATTTACTGATAGAATCACTTTCGGGTCTAGGGTTCATCATTGGTTGTGTGGCTGAATAGGTTTGTTGCAGTGGATATTGCTGGAAGCCAAAGAGTGTGGGGGGCGGGGGGCGGGGATACAGCATTGGGAGGCATTGTTGTGGATTGGGTGTTTGCAATGGCAGCTATTATGTCTGATCAAAGTTTTAATTTATTTTCTGGGGGTACTTTTTGGATTTCAGACAAAAGAGAGAGAAAGAATAACTTGTCTTCACCTTTTTCCTCTGGCTTTGTTGCTTCTTCAGATGTTTTTTTTTCCAAAACTTTTTCATCTCGTCGTCCACTTTTCTGATGCGTTTCCTTTTATATTACCCTTCCTTGATTCTTGATTTTTTTGTTTGTTTTGTCCTTCGTCATGAATATCATCCTCTCCATTGACACCTAGGGAACCAGAGGTTTTTTTGGATAATTTTTCAAAAAATTGTAATTGCTCGAAGTAAATGTATTTACTATATGAGGTTTTGCTCCAGATCCAGATTTTTTCTCTTTCAATTTTCTTAATTCTCTGGCGTAGCAAATTTGAATATTTCTCCACCTAATTTTCATTCTTTTATAAACATAAAACAATGATAAGCAAAATATCAATAATGTCATGCGTTTTCCCAAACAAATATTTTCTTTGTTACAGGTATTTAGCAACTGGAAACTCGATGACTGACTTCCAATATCAATACTGAATGGGACTGTCAACTATTTCAATCATCAGACAAGTTTATACAGCTATATGGGAAAATGTCAGAGCAATCGCCCTTCCAAAACTGAATGAAAGGTTTTGGCTCCAAACTGCGCCTGAATTTTATGAAAAAAACTTATTTTCTGAATGGTCTAGGGGATATGGCAAGCATATCAGGGTAATTAAACCAGAAGCAAGTTGGTCTTTATATTTTAACTATAAAAACTACTTTTCGAATGTAGTCATTCTTATTTGTATACATAATATAGTTTATTTTTAGTGATGTTGGTGCCTATGGCAAGTCATCAGGCTCAACTACATTTCAAGAGAACATTTCATAAAAGACATACAAATGGAACTTTGAACATTCCCCATCTACAGGATTTGACGAACCAATGGCCTATGTGTTTGTAGCAGATTAGGGATTTGGACTGTCAACTAGTATACTACTACTCAACACAGTAAACATTGCATCTTGTGGCCAAGCGCTGCAATCACTCTACAGTTTAGAGTATGAAAGGTCAGGGGTGAAAGGAGCGTTCTTGTACAGTCGGTAACAAATGGCAAATGGGACATTAAGTCCTTGACTGTGAATAGTTGTTTTAGCCAATTATTTGAAGCCATTTTAATAACACTTTACATACCTTGTATTTAAAGCTGATTAGGTGTCCATAATGTTTGTCAAAAGAGGTAAAATTAAGTAAAAACATTCTACACAAAACTACTGAAAGTCTTAACTATTGAACTTTACATGCCCCCCTCGTAAGCTGACCGGAGTGTACTCGCCAGAACGTCAAAATAACGACTGATGACGTGTATCATTGGTCTCTCCATTCAAGAGTTGACGTTCTTTTGCATGCAATGTTTACGGTGTCGAGTAGTAAGGCCTTATGCGGGAAAGTGCTAGACTGTTAACAAAAGCGTGTCCAATTAACGGCTAAGCATGGCTAGTCAAAACATTGAGTGTTTCTTTAGAATATTGGCCGACAAATGGTGTATCTTCCACCGCCAATTAATGTCCATCTATCTCTGTGAAAAAATATTATCAAGGTTTGCTGTGTATTACACAATTTGTAAGGGATAGAGATGGCTTTTGAAAAATGATGCACTAATTACGTTAAAGGACTGTTCGATTTGGACCCCTCTACCAATTCATCAAAGCCAGCCAAGAAAGTGAGATAAAAATTTGCGGACTATTTTGCCAGTTCATATGGTGCTGTCCTATGGCAAAGAGATCGTATTTAAGTACAAATATTGATCAATATGCAAACTTTCATGTGACGAACCTGTTCTTAGAGTGTCACATTTTGAGTTACTGTTTTTTTGTAAGTAAACAGCGTTAATTAAAGTAAAAAAAAAATTCCACAAAACTAAAAAGTCTTATTTTCTAGTGTCCTAATTTAAGAGGTTTTGAACAAAATATAATATCAAAAGTAAACAAATACCATATGCTTCTAATTAAATTGGCCTGTACAACAGAATTTAGATAGGCCTATTGTAATGTTACCTACTATAAAAACTTACATTAAATCATTTATTATCAGCAGGTCAACAATATATAAAAAAAATATGGACAAATTTTAATTTATCATTATTTATTTCTTACCTATTAAATTTTTCTCCTGAGGGGACATTTCATCAAAGTTCACAAAGAATGTGGTGATAGCTTTGGCTCAGGCATTCAATTTTTCATTTTTGTTTGAATATGCGTTCAGAGCTAGCTAGACACTACTGTGAAAGCCTGTAAGGTTACAGCTGGGACATCCGACGTTATCAGGCCGGTGTATGGATGTAGTGATCACATCAATCTTTTCTTAAAAACATCGAGATTTTGCGATAGGCCACTGTTTTATATGGACTTTTGAAGACTATAAAAAAATTAGGTTTGAAATAAATAATAATCGATTTTATAGTGTGCTTTGAAGAAATACTTATGGAATCTCAATATATTTTTGAATTATAAAATGCGAGCAGAGTCCTCAAGCAAGGTCAGTTTCATGAAATTCATTTTAAACTGTTTCCGACCACAAAGTCGATTGCAGGCTATTATAAACACTCCCATTTGAACCAATGAATTTTAGTTTCACATTAAATTGATTTCATGAAACCAATTTCCTCAGAGTTTCGTAGTATAAAGGCAGCATTAAGGTAAGCATCCACTGGTCCGCATCTCACAAATCGGATTTATTTAGTGTTCTGCGTCCACTGGTCTGCATCACACGTTGGGGTTATTTACATTATTTTTAACGAGACTGTGTTCATTGGGCTGCATTGCATGAATTGGATTTATTTAGGGTTCTGACTGCGTCCACTGCATTCAGAGCGTACGGATTTCCAAACAATAACCATCAGTGTCCTAAGGCTGTATGCAAGAACTTCACTTTGGATGCTAAGTGGACCATCTATAAGCCAAAGAGAGAGAACAAAGCCGGCATCAGATTTTAATCTGCCCCAAGGAATGCCATCGGCATTGCTGATGTCCGATGCGGATTAGTGGACGCAGTCTCAATAAAAATAATGTAAAGACTTCAAAAATCCGATGCATACGATTCATATCAGTGGACGCTTACCTTAAGTATCACATTTTTCAATCTAAAAATTGTTGTCCATTTTTAAATTATTTTCATTATTAGTTTCTGAAGATATTTGACACCAAAGCTCTTTAGAAGCAAATAGGCAGTTACATTCAAATTTGCTGGTTGAATCTCGCTGGTTTACAATAATAGTATCATAAACAAATTTACAGATAAATGGATAGTTAAAAGGATTCTCACTTGGAAGACCATGTCTAGCCTTAACTGTCACTTTTCACCCAATGTACATTTGAGTATCTGAATCACAACTGTAAAATTGTAGTGTAGGTAACTGTAATTAGTAGGAACAACTCGCCTTCTCTTTACTTGTCTCAGTTTTGTAGGTCTTGTCTTAATCAGTTAATGAGTACACTTTTCAAGCCAGGGGACATTTCCAGGTTAAAATTGTGGAACTTCACTACCAAGTCTCAACTAATGACCAACTAAAATGGCGATGCCAAAACCATGACGAGACTTGGCGGGATATCTAATATCTAAGCTCGCCAAACTATGATTACACAATATATCTACAATGTTTCATGCAGCGTGTTGCCTCTAAAATTAAGGTTTAGTTAAGAAAGTGTGGGGAGGGTCAGGGAACAGTGTGACCTAAACATAGAAAAAAATACACTAATACCTACCTTTGTCAATTATATAGTTCTACACTTTCCTAATCATAATACTCAGAAAAATTTACATCACTTTTGACTTGTACAGTCAACTCTGGTTATAATGAACCTTTACGGACTCCGATATTTTGTTCAATATGTCTGTCAGAAGTTCACTAAAGCCTTTTTTTTTATCTGAATGTAGGGGATTAATGACAAACAAAATAAACATTCAAATATAATTGCTCTTTAATGAAATCTATTAATTAATCTTCGGTTATATGCTGTTAACTGTATTGTTTTAATTAATATTTTATCCAGATCCTTCTCTAGAGTTTGTGCTTTTTCCACACTTGATTCCAATCTATCCATCTATTCAAAATACTAAACTGAATAAAAAAGTTTAATTGTTTAGTGTCATATACCCTCTCGAAGAAAGGGATTGAAAACAATAACTGAATGCCCACATACTGTCATTCACTGTCCTGTAACTCCTGTTGTATTAATACAATTCAGAAGACTGTCTTCCTTTACTTGCCGCAGACAAAGGTATTACAACTTAAGTGAGGTCAACGAGTGCAGGGACTGTTTAAGCTCAGCCCTCTCCCTCTACATTCTGTACTTTTAGTCAAGATTTGTGATACCTAAACAAGAACACAGGTAGAGAAATGCTGTCTTAAAGTTTAAACAACCAAAAATTTATGTTTTTAAATAATTATGTTATTGAAAGTTTCAATCTTTCTGCTCTTGAAAATCGAGGTTGAGGGTTAATTACAAAATTGAGTTCACTGTATTTACTTAATCATTTTCACTATAGGAATCAAGTACCTGTGCCATTTCTTTGTCAGCTGTTTTAAAGGCCGAGAAACTTTGTGTACTAGTTGACCCTGTCATATCTTCACCACACAGAATTTAGCTCTCGCTGCCATTGGGGAAAAAATAAAGAAAAACTTAAAAATAATTAATGCTTGAAATATAAGGAACACATCCGGCAAGTTTTATTTTTACCGCTCCAGCCACCTTTGAAGTACAAGCCCTGCTTTTCATTCATCGTATTTTGTGACGGGCACTGCTTGACAAAGAGCGTCAAAGCGTTAAGGTTGCACTAACATTTTATATAGTAAAGGTTGATCTATGAAAAAACCACTGTCTAATATAGGGTCAAGACTTAATTATCTGTGGTGAAAATATTTTTAATTTTACTTCAATATACAGATTTATCTGATTACCAAACCCTTCCTTCACCTCTGACAAGATGTGTATTAATCACAACTTGTGAATGTGAGGAATGCCAGGCCTCCACCGTGGTTCGGATTCCACGTTAAACTGTAGGTCCTCCATTTCACCTCACAATCACCCTACCATTACACATTAGCATAAGTGCGTATAACCCGAACGGGTAGTAAGACGTGGTGCTAATAATAATAATAATAATAATAATAATAATAATACTTCAATATAAACTCTTAAATAATACTATACCCCTTTATTTAATTATGCAAATTTTGAGCATGAAACAATTATTTGATTTTATATTTTACAGGAGAAAACAGCTAAGAAACTTAAATATGATTCAATCAAGATGACAGAGTTTGTTTTACTTTACCATGATAACCAGACCACAACTAACGTGAAAAAATACCTTTAGAGATTTATTAAAATTATCTGCATGTGACCTTCTAAAAAATTGGTACTTCACAAACTTTTATCGATAATGTAATACAGTGAAAATAAATTAATGATATTAATATACAAAATAGAGCATTTATATCAAATGAAATGGGATTTGAAAATTTGTATTGGCCAAATTACTCTTGAAATAGATAATGTGAATCTTTTTATAACCATTTTACTGAAATGAGTTAAGCTCTTATTTACTGTGTTCCATGCACTAATGAATATTTATTTTAAGTAGTTAATTTAGGCAAGAGAGCATAAAAATTCAGACCTTTCATTCTCACTGGGGGTGAATTTTTTAATGTACATTATGCCGAGAAAATTCATTTACCACTTTTCAGAATGAAGCATAAATTATTATTTAGCATCAGGATAAAGTTCCCCCAAGAATTACTTAGATAGCTCAAGTCATTCTTAAATAATAAATAGAACTAAACCAATAATTGGGGTTTGGATCTTTATAAAAGTTAATTGTGCTGGCTCAAATATTAAATTCCCAGATAATTTGCTGGAAATGGGATATTTTAATAAGGATATAGGAAATTAAAACTAAACAAATATTTTAACAATATATTTTTAATTGTGTATTTTCATTCGGCCCATACAGATGTGATTGCAAATGTTTGTATAACCAGTTGTACTTGAAATAATGACACAATAAGTGCAACCCTGGTAGGCAGCTCCTATGTGGTTTCAATAGTATTCATTAAAATTTAATTTACAACATTCACACCTGTATTTCAAATACCTATCAATTTGTTGTTGCTATGAATTTTAATTTTAAGGAAAAAATTCCTCAAGTAGATAAAATAAATTTCACTTACAAAAGATTATATCCAATAGTTATCCTATTTTTTTCTATTTGGCAGCATTCAGTTTGAGAACAATATAAGAACCAATACCATTGAATAATAAAGAGGAAAACACTAGCAAGTAAAAAAGGTATCAAAACAGAATAGGTACCAGTAAGAGACAGAACAAGTTATTTTCTTTGTGACATGAAACTAAGGCAAGGTAATATGTTAGGTATACAAATTAGTTCTGGTATTTTCATATCTGATGTGTTTTTATTTTTCATACATATAACTTTTCAATTACTTGGACATCTTTAAAATGACAAACTCTGTATTCTCTAAAAGCACTGCTCTGATTCCTTTACACAGTTATGAAGAAATAATAACATTATATTAAAAGAAAAAGATTATCTCACGGACGTTTAAGGCACCAGGAGAATCAGATATGAAAATACCAGATTGATCGTTGTTTCATTGATAGCACTGTAATTCACAAATAAAAACAGCAACAGATGAGAAAGAAAGAAAAATGAGTTTAAAAACAAGAGCAAGGATGACTTTATCATTACATTCAAATATTCACAACTGCTATAGTTGAGTCCAAAGTATTTTGGTTGCAATGTTTATATCAGTAAAATGCACAGTTAATCCATGTGCTCAAGTTCACTGCAGAAGATACCGCGACCTATTTACGCAGGAATTTTAAGATGTGCTGAAACAAAATTACACAAAATTACTAATTTTCGATTAAAACAGCCATATTTTTATAATACATTAATGGTTGCATGCAGATCTATAATTAGATTACCATAGAAAGCACACATTAGAAAAAAAAATCAATGCCGATAAGAAAATGGTGACAAGCGAAACTAAAAAAAGCTTGTGTCGCCCAAGAATAACATGAGGTTGCATTCAAACTTTAGTTCCTACCAGCCCAAATTACAACTACAAAAACTCCCACAAGTCATTCTGACCGGTTTATTTGCCAGTGCAACTTGTAAATGTGAGGAATGCCAGGCCTCCACCGTGGTTCGGATTCCACGTTAAACTGTAGGTCCTCCATTTCATCTCGCAATCACCCTATCATTACACATTAGCGTAAGTGCTAATAATAATAATATTTGTCAGTGAAAAGAAACAAAATTCCAGGCTTACATTTAATTTTTGACAAACATAAAATAAACGAGGCTGGTTCTTGGCCTATGCAATGGATGTGTCCACAGGGGCCCCCCCCCAAGAATTAGGGGCCCCAAAGCTAACCCATTATTTTAATTGCTTGGATAAATAAAATAATAAAAATCAAGAGCAGTAAAATATAATTAGTTACAACAGCACCAGCTAATAAGCATTAATGGTTTTTTAGTTCCCCCAAGGCCAAGTCACTAGTCTCTCCTCCCCTCCTGAGGCCACGTCGCTAGTCTCTCCTCCCCTCCTGAGGCCACGTCGCTAGTCTCTCCTCCCCTCCTGAGGCCATGCCACGTATCTCCCTTTCCCTTAATTGTTGAGTATAGTGTTGTAAACATGACTGGCTATTAATATCAGGCTCATATGTTACTTGTGTTAATAGATTTTTAGTTTTGTTACAAGTTATAGTAGTGTTTTAAGTACATAGGCATAACATTTGTGCGTTACAAATTTTGAAAACTAAGAAAACTCACAGATTACGACTCAATGCTGATGAATAAATATTTCGATTCATTGGTATCTGCATCAGTACACAGAGCTTTGTAAAATGTTTTATTTGCTTCAAACCAGTGACTGTCAGTTCATGATGCTACATAATAGCAGGTATTTTTCTTTACAACAATATAGTGTTGGTGATATTGAAAATGAGATATTTTCCTCTAATTACCCTCTTTATCCAAGCTTACATTATGTTAGTGCCGCCTTAAGGGGACAAACTACCCTTTTGAAATACAGACTAAGCTCTGGAACAAAATATTTAAATAATCATTAGTCCAAATTAATTGCATACAAAAAGTATTGATTTTATTAATTTATCTCAAAATAAGAAGTGATAAATCACAATTAATTTTGACCTGATCAAAAATATTAAATTATCCTGATTTTATTAATTGAAACCAAAACTCAAAGGTATTGTCCTACCATTAATAATGATAATATTTAATAAATAATCCAAAATAAGATATGTTTAATTTAGAGCTAGAGATGTGAGATGGAAAATTTTCAATTAAAATAATTTCAACTAATTAAATGAAACTAAAGTAATCTATATATAGATATTCCAAATGTCATCATTTATACTTAATATTAATTTCTCCTACAGGAGTTAACACCAGAAACATTATAAAACGAGCTTTGGTGGCGCTAGTCTATCGCTCTACTCGCTACTCTCACAATAGACAGGGAGATCTGTGTTGGATCAAGGTCGGGTGCACTGAGGTGTGCAATTCCTCTAAATTCAAACTTCCTCATCCCTAACACATTAGAGTAATTAGTACATAGGTGTATAACCCGAACGGGTAGTAAGACGTGGTGCTAAAAAAAGCAGTAAGGAAACAAATGAATGCGAGCTTTTGCAGACCCGTTATGTTCATAAATCATACTTCAACTTTTTATCATCATTAAGTTATATAAAATAATTATAAGGTTGGCCCAACATTTTGTCCCACCTCCCTCCCCCCATATTCTCCATAAGCCGCCACTGCGGAAAAATTTCCTCTCTAATTAGAGTTTCTAATTGCTTATTTTAATAGTTAAACACTACTAATTCATCTACATATAGAGTTTAAATAAAACTCTATATTTTCACTATGAAAATAAAACCAATGTTTTGTAAATATATTTTCAGAATATAAACTTCACTTTGATATATTCATTGTAAAGCTTCTTAGAGCGATAAATCTGATTAATAAAGAGGTAAGTGTTCTTCCATAGCTCAAAATTTGCTATTTTAATAATTATTGTAAACAGTTTTAAGATGAATATTGTGAATGAGCATAAATTTATCTGTCATGCATGAAAATATAGCGTGTTAAGCCGCGGATAAACTTTTTAAACACATTTTAACTCACCTAAAATAAATAATAAATTTTAAAATATTTTACAAATTCAAAAGTATAGTAGGGTGGCAAATAACATTTCACTACTTGTGTGGATCAAATAAATTAAAAGTTTAGTTCAAATGTTTATTATGACTGCACAGTTATCGAGATTTATATGATGATCTAAAAAAAATTAAAAATACATGTTAGGATTCTTCAACCAAGCTTTAAAGTTGCTTTTAGTATTTATTTATTTTTGTAAAACAATATTAAAGTAATGGCCTGCGACAATGAGAAAAGTGTCCTAAATCTTGGAAACAAGATTCTTGAAGACTATTATATTTTTCCAGGGTCAAGAAATTCTATAATTTTATTATACAAAAAGTACATAGATTTGGCATTTTGATAATTTTATTCCTAAAAAGAAGTCAATCTAGGTAGTTCATTTTGTAATCACAGTCGTATCAATTTGATTCAGACTTTTGCCAAGTAAAATACTTGAAACACTAACCCTCTTAGTACCCCAATGGAACTTTGTTATCTCGTATAAACTAAAATATATGTTAAAAAAATTCTGAAAAAGTCACTTTGTTTAGTTATCTATTTACTTTGAAAAGATTTTTTATTTTTAGCTAATAGAGGGATGTGCAAATAGGATTATTTATTGAATCAAATACATAATAGTACAAATTGAATAGCAGATTCTTCTTATATTTTTGATAGAAATTATTTTAGTTGGTAAATTCCTATTTAAAATGGGGTTTTAAATTTAAGTATTGGCAGAATGCAAAAAATTACTTCAAAACATTGTTATTTGAGCTGGTATCAATAAAAAAAGACTTAATTAAAAACAAAATTTCAGTAAATTGAAAGAATCTTTTGATCCAGTTCTTTAGACAGCAGGTTTCACCTGAATCGAGTTTTTTAAATTTTGTGATTAAGTTTTGACCTAAATTTAATATTGCGTGGAGAATGTTTAACTGGTCGGTGAAGAGCTTATATTCCTTTAAATTAAAACAAAATAAACAAATTATTTTGATTGTTGATATTTGCACACTCCTAATAGTATAGTAGTACAGTATAATTTTGATAGGCAGAATAGTAGAACTAAAGTTACTAAAATAAATGTGATATATTCATACATCAAGCCATGTTATCTGTAGTTGTCACTTTTGCTATATATTATCAATACCTATAGAATAACACAAATAATAGTAAAAAGTTATCAATGTTGGCAACAAAGAAATATGTTTGTATTTTCTCTACTGTTCTTCCAAGCTATATCAGAGTTTAGTATATGCCTTTGGTTCCACTCATTACCACTGGTGTCATAACTTACCTTAAATAAGTTTGGTTTCTTAACTTATTTATTAGGGCCGTCAAACTTGATTCCTCGATTATTTACAGTATAGAGAGAATCGAGCTTAACATTACGATTCTTAGCTCTCAATAAAACTGGCTTCTAAACAAAACGACAACGTTCAGAATAGGTAACAATCGATTATCTCTCATATTAGTTTAGTTGCCGTTTCACCTAAATGCCGGCAAATTGTAAATGTACTGTATTGCCCCGAATATAATATGAACCTAACATTTTGAGGACCGGACATTATGACCGTAACAAGAGGTAAAAACTTAACAACTTTGACAAACTTTTTTTTAAAGTAAAAGTTAATTGAGACTGTCAAAATACATGAATTGATTTTAAACAAACAATCGATATATATATATATATATAAAATATGTAGACTAGTGATGGCAATTTTATGTGATATATCTATCATTAATTGATGTATCAAAATATGCTATATCGAGAGTTACAATATTTCGATCAAATTAAGATGGCCACTCTCTTATAATTATATTCTTTGTCACTTTCAATTTTTAATGTTTTATTTAGCTCTATGAATAAGAAAAGTTTAGTAAAAATAGAGTAAAAAACATTAAATTTATTTTAATTCAATAGATTTAGAGCGTAGTTTGATATATTACTGCCAAAACACTTCATCACTAAATTTCTGGCGAACTAACGTGTGTAGGATCAGTTATGGCAGAAAAATTTATATTTTTGTAGCGTATAAAATGTGTTGTTCTTTCCATTATAAAATTCTCAATTTATTGTATTAATATCGAGTTTATAAGAATTTTTTGGTTTTGATTTTCTATTTTGAAGACTTTTAGTGTGTCTAATAAATATCTATAAGAGTATGAGATTAATGTTCCATGCGACCATATGTTGGTTGAAATGGTCGAGTCCAAGTTTCGCATTGAGGGGGATATCAGGCAAGTTAGATTCTCTGTACAGTAACAATTATTATTAATATCTAAAAAAATAGTTTTGGACTTTTTACAAAGCTAATCTCTTTTATTTGACAAATAATAGTTACAGAAAAAGTTTTTATTTTCAAGTAGCCCTACTAAGTATTTTAAGTGGCTACCAGTACAGTATTTAAATTTTCTTTCCAATACCGTTAATTAAAAACCGTGCACGTTCATTTAACGATCCTATTTGGTGGATTGAATAGACTTGTGTTCTCAACGACTGTTTATTATACTTTTTATTTACAAATGTTTGATTCAATGAGGCTTTATTTGTAAGTAATAATACATGTTTACTATAGAGTAATTTCTAATTATTCTATTATTTTGATTATATGATTTAATACCTTCATATTTTTATGAGGTTGGATACTTGGGGAAAAAAAAAAAGAAAAATAGTTCAAGAATCGGAATCGAGGCTGAACTTAAGAATCAGAATCAAGAAAAACAGGTATCGTGACATCTCTACTAATTGTTAAAAATCAATTTATATTTAAAAACAATAGATTCAATCTAAAAAATATGCATTTGGTTGTTGATAGGCATTGCATAAGCTGTTAAAAGATACTATGAACTTGTTGACTGTAGAGGATGGTCATCAAATTGTCAACAAGTTCATGGCCAGAACCTGTTTTACACAACTATCACTTTGTATGCAGTGTGGTAAGTTGTCACCAGCATTCAATATGTAGAGCTAGGGTGAAAGTGTTCAACAAGTTCACTCTCACCTTCTTACTTGGCTTACTAGAGTGAATTAAGAAAAACTGGTGAAATTTCATATCAATTAAATAATATTTAGTGGTCCCCCAAACCCCTCAAATATTAAAAACTATTTGGCAATTTTGGGATGAAAATAACGGTAACCTGGTACTGTACTGTAAACAAAGTAAAAATGACTGTAAACAGCTGCCAGCTGTATTAAATGAAACATTGAATGTATGATAGAAGGGTAAGCCCTACACACTAGAAAACTGAAGGTCTCAAAGTTCTAAATAAAAACAACAAAACAATTATGTAATTTTTTGGGTACATAAGTCCCATTCTTCAGCAAAAGAGAGTAAAACACAAACTGTACTAAGGAAGCATGGAGAGAGGTTGATCATGGTCATTTAAACTCTGTTGTTGCCTGTTTGGTGATTCAAAAAAGACGAGTCTTGGAACCAGCGATGCTGCTATAGTCCGGTCTGTGTTTTATTCTCTTCTGCTGAAGCATGGGACTGATGTACTCCTAATATTACATAATTGTGTGTTTTATAACAAAGGTAATTGATAAAACTAAAGAAAAAGGAAAAATAAACTACTAAGAGTAAATATGATGAAGAAAACCCATCTAGGGAAAGAGGGAAAATGTGTGAAGAATCCAATGGATGAAGGTGACATCTTCCTTTCTTCGGTCTTCTATAGAAGTAGTCACACACACTGGATTGCTCCATTTTGAATTTTAAAAAAACTGCCAGAAACACATTGTGCCAACTGTTTTTGGGAGTAAAGATAAATTTCTTGGTTATGGTTAGTATTTATATAGACCTATTAAAAAAGTAATATTATTATTATTATTATTATAATTATTAAGTTTGAAAAATGTTAATTTGTTAGAAAGAAAGAAACTATGTTCTGTTGAGGCCTGGTGTTAATCCATTGGTGGGCCAGTTCCCACTGTCTAAGTTGAGAACTGTTGCACTTTTTGAGAAATGCTCTTAATATTTTGGTGGTGGGTACCAGTAGGAATGGGTGCAGGGTTGTCCAGATCTTTGTGGTTTGTGTCAAAACGATGATTGTTCATTCGCTGTCTGAGAGAACTTGTAGTAATGCCTATTAGACTCTGCATCACATGATTTGCACTGTAGTTGATATATCAAGTTATTAGTTTTGCAATTGTAATAACCAAGGATTTTGTTTTCCACTTTGGTTACTTTACTGTTGAAGGATGTAGCTGGTAGGTGGATTCCACATGTGCTGCAACGAGTGCTACCGCAGGGGTATAAACCTTTGGGAGTTGGTTTTTATTCTCGGATTCTCTTGGGGTCAGGAAGTTTGGAATGGACTAGAATATTGTGGAGATTGGGTGGCCGTTTGAAAGTGACTCTTGGGGGTGAACTAAGAAGGTTTTGGGTCTGGGTAAAACTGGTTAGGAATTTGTAACCACTTTTAAGGATGGTGTTGATAACGTAGATCAGGATGGTATTGTGTTGTGAGAGGGATGTCCTCAACTGTTTTTGGAGGGTCATAGTCATCCTTGGAGAGTGCTCTGGAGATTTGGTTGTCTATTAAAGGCTTGGGGTAACCTCTGCTTTTGAAAGCTGTGGAGAGTTATTTACAATATTCAGTTAAATCATCGGGTTCTGAACATATTCGTTTGGCTTGGGTGGCAAGACTGAATGGTAGAGACCTTTTTGTGTATGAAGGATGGCTGCTGTGGTAGTGGAGGTATTGTTGGGTTTCATATGTACAGTGGTGCGAATTTGGTTCACATTAAGGAAGGTAAGACTATGCTGTGATTTATTGTTGGTGAAGTTTAAGGGGCTGTATTTGTTGAGATTATCTAGAAAGATGTCCAAGGATTCTTCGGAGTGAGGCCAGTTCATGAAAATGTCGTCGAAGTAGCGAAGCCATAGATAGGGTTTGCATATGAAGGAACCATGCGTGTACCCATAGCTGTGTCCTTTATCTGTAGGTAGTGTTTGTCTAGAAAACAAAAGTTGTTAAATTTAAGGATCATCCTAGCCAGTTCCACCAGGAAAGAAGTGGTAGGTTTGGACCCAGGAGGTCTGCGCTCTAAGAAATGCTCCATTGCTGACCTTCCATGCACATGAGGGATGTTAGTGTAGAGTGCTGTGACCAGAAAACAGTTCGGTGGAAGGTTTTTAATTTTGTGATTCTTGTCTAAGAAGTGTTTTGTATCCTGTATGAATGAGGGAGGTTGTTTTACAAAGGGTTGTAGGTGTGAATCAACCAGAGATGAAATTCTCTCAGTTGGAGAGCCGCAACTAGATAAAATCTGACGGCCAAGCGGAGGTCTAAATACTAACCATAGCCAAGAAATTTATCTTTACCCCCCAAAACAGTTGGCACAATGTGTTTCTGACAGTTTTTATTTAAATTCAAAATGGAGTAATCCAGTGTTTGTGTTATATGTAATCTCTTCTTTGTGTTTGATAAAGGCAACAGTGCCGAAATATTATTCTATTTGTGTTAAAATGTGTGTGTGACTACTTCTACTATATAAGACAGACGAAAAGGAAGATGTCACCTTTGTGCGTTGGAATCTTACCACATTTTTCCTCTTTCCCTAGGTGGGATTTCTTCATCAAATTTACTCTTAGTAGTTTATTTTTTTCTTTTTCTTTAGTTTAATAAATTTCCTTTATTAAAATATTATTTAGCCACTGGGCCACCTCATTTTTATACATAATTATATGTTTTGTTATCCTTAGCTCAGTCGGTAGCGTGTCTGCCTACTGAGCTAAGGGTTTCGGGTTCAATTCCCAGCATGGCCAAACATTTATCATTAATGAAAATATGGGTTTACCCTGTTACATTGATAAGTTGGCAGTCGGGGACTGGATGTTGTGCCTGTCCTATTCTTAAGATAGGGTATAAGGCACATGAAGCTACGACAGGCCTAGCCAGCCGGTCGTGAAAAAAATGTGTGACTTTAAAAAAAAACTGACCCAGGCCTTATGTTGGAAACAGTAATGTGTTTTGTTGTGTTTGAATTGTGAAATTTGAGGCTTTCAGTTTTCTGGTAAGTGTGTAGTACTTGCCCTTCTGTCCTCCTTTCAATGTTTCATTTAATATAGTGTAGTGGAAATTTGAAAAATCTTTAAAAACTTTGAAAAATTGATTACTAGCTAAACATTATATTGTAAATAATACAACATTATGAAATAGATAATTCTTACTACACGTGTTCCTCGCAATTGTATATTTCTCAACAACTTGTAATAAGTAATGGCTCTGCACATGGTCTCATTAAATATCTGTACAAGAGAAACACAATCATCCACACGGGGTAGCTGCAGCTTTCTTGAATGACTGTGGGTCTGGCCATATTTCAATGTGCACATCAAGAAAACTGTTGTCTGTTCCAAGTGTTTGAAAGAAGCTACGAACTCGTGTGAGCCTCTTTCGGTTTTTGAGAATATATTGCACCAACGTGTACTTTGTCTTTATGAGACAGATGCTCAGAGAAATAAATGTGTGTTGCTAGCTCTGAATTTAGGTACCAAGAACGACCAAGTAGGTCTTAAACCAACTGTTTGTAGTCTTTCAATCAAGAGAATATTGTTAAGTGGTTGAGTCGTCAAGCTATTGAGGTCCATGAGCTGTCAGGTGAAGGAGAGTTTTGTTCTCTTCTAACCGTTGGATCTTCATAGAATATATTTCCTTTGCCATGGGGCAAAGTTCCTTGGAGAGCACCAGACTTCTGAATCCGAGAAGCCCAGACATTCAGTCCAATCAGTGACGCTGCAAGAACAAGAAACTCCTAGTCATTTCTTGAGTCATTAATGGTTGAGATATTAAGCCTTTCAGAAGGTCTGATGTAGGTATAGCTGGAGTTCCTATATGTTTAAAATCATGATTTAGCTTAGATATTGCCTTGCACTGGGCCAGTAGATGGCCCAAGACACATATTGAAGGTGTATGAAAGAAGCACTTCTAGCATGTGGTGTCAGCAAGCTGACCGCAGCTGATTTCTCCCAATTACATTTTCCAGAACTGTTCAGACTCCAATGGTTCTTCCTGTGTTCGAAGCAGTTCAGTTCCATCACTGCAATTGCGCACGTACTGCCTCAACTGATGCTTAACCAGAACCAGATGCCAACTTCAGAACACCAAGGAGTTTTGTTGTACTTTCAAATAAACAGGAAACTAGAACCAATAAGTAGCTGTTCTACTTTCTTAGTGCCAGTCACATCAACCAGTAGTTTAACATCCCAGTGGACAAGTGATTTAGAGGGTTGATAATCTTCTTTAATCTTGTTTGCTGCTTCACGGTGACATTGTATGCGATGTCAGTACTATTGGAAAGCACAGCTGAAGATGTGGAACATCCTGCCTCAATGATTACAGAAGCCAACATTATTGTTGATTTCATGATGTTGGTATTAGTCGGGTCCAGCACAGCTGAAACTGATGAAGATACAATACCTTTTTGTTTTTGTCTAACACGTTCACAGGTTTACAACTATGATGCAATTAATTCACCTTCACATTCTTCTTCAATGTTGATTTTGATATTGGCAGCATCAGATGAAGGAATTGATATTTCACCAATATTATTTTCGCCACTACCTAAGTTTTTGTTGTTGAGGGCTTACAAGGGCAGCTCCGTGTTGATCAAACCGCTCTTTATGTAGACCAGAGCACATTTCCTGCCTGGCGAGTATTTTGTCCACAGGTCAGATAGAACCTGTTCTTGACTCCTGATGCAACTTTAGAAACGGTAAGTCTTCTTTGT
The DNA here is from genome assembly GCA_902155825.1 of Timema genevievae. Classification (NCBI taxonomy): domain Eukaryota; kingdom Metazoa; phylum Arthropoda; class Insecta; order Phasmatodea; family Timematidae; genus Timema; species Timema genevievae. The sequence continues at coordinate 24,165 of CABFWO010005990.1, forward strand.
TTTAACTATTTGTTTGGCTAATATTGAACAGTTGATCCATATTCTCACTGAACTTGTGCTGGGTTTTTTTTAACCTACTGGAGTATTTATTATTTTATGTTTTATCAGAAGAATCATACTTTCATCATATAGATCTTATATTTTTGTTTGATGAGCAGTCTTGACTTTATCCCCGATGTGACCTATCTTAGGCAATTCTCAAAACACTGAATTTAGAAACAAACCAACTAGTCGAAGTCTGTGTTTCAGTTGAGGGTCGAGAATTCTTGGAAAAATGCTGACGGCCAAAATAAAATAGGGGAACTTGAGGGAGGGAAATAACTTGAAAAACTAATTATCAACAAGCGTTTTATGTCAGATTTTAAATCAAGCAAATATAGTGCAATATACAATTAACATGTATGATTGTTCAGCAACTAGTTACTATATGAATAGGGGTAGGACAATAAATCATATTAATTATTACTATGTTAATCCTGTGTACTAACTTAACAGCAACCAGAGTAACTTAACAGCAGTAAATTATTATATATGAAAAAAGTGCATTGAGCAAAAACATTTAGTGATAAATAAAATGATAGAATATTAGGAAAATGGTAGAGCACAAATAAAAGTAACAACACTGACACATATTTACACACACTTCAATATTTCGATGCTATTGTAGCATCTTCCTCAGGAAGTAGTAAAGCAGTAAAGAAATTGATGTATACATTTTGACCCTTTTTTCCCTTTTCACTTACCACCCTTTAAAAAAAATTGGATTAATTTTACTCTTTGCCCTTTTTTACTATTTTTACCCTTAACTATTCTCCTATGCAAAGCCGGGTACTTCATGCCAGTAAAATAATTTAATAACATTAAAACATAATATTGATAGGGGTGTGTGAATAGTATTTGATATAAAATCAAATAGAAAGATATTAAATAATACAAAATGAATAGTTGTATTTGAATATATTTTTGATGGACGTTACTTTTATTGGTAAGTTTCTTTTGAAAATAGTGTTTTATAGTGACCTATTGGAAGAGGGGAAAAATTAAAATAAATTAACTTTTGCCCTTCTTAAATGTCGACTAGGTTTGAAACCTGTTAAATATTATTTAGTCTCTACTTGATGTTTGGTTCGTTAAGACAAGTTGATGCTCATAAATAGTTGACCTTGGAAAGATACTGCCTCCCTTCTCTCATTTCCACAACCCAAAATATAGTAGAATGGACTATATTTCTATCCTTCTGTTAATATTTGAAGCTCTCCTGCTTGCCGAACTTAATAAATAGAAAGAGCACAACTTGGGTTCAAATACCCTCTCCTCTCTCCAGACAAAGACTGGCTACCAGTGAACAATGAGCCAGCAGTAAGTGTGTTGTTTCCCATCCCATACTTGCCAAGCAGGAACGGGTCAATCCTGCACACTTTCCCAACGTTATGATGTCAAAGTGTGATATTGAAAAACAATATTTATACCAAAATATTTCTTAGTGAAGTCTTTTTGGTGGTGGTGGGGATGCAGCATATTTTCAGGGCTTTTAAGGTATTATTATAAACTATAACTTTTCAGTTGGGTTTGTAAATTTCATAGGGTTATAAGCTTTTTCATTTTTTCAAATTTTTGAGATTCATTTTTAACTTTTAAGACAAGCTCAAGATTTTTTCCTCGTCTCAATTGAGATATTTTTTAAGTCTCGCACATCCCTACAAGAATGGACTCAAAATATAGGAGGAAGAATGGTGGAAGGAGAGGAAAATTGAGGAATTTTAATCAAGTGACCTCTCGACAGACTGAAAACAGTTCATGATGACCACCTCGTCACCAAAACCAGACAATCTTTACTTAAATGCTCACCAATGTGGGTATTTTTTGCTGTTGCATACTTTTAACCATTTAACTGTCGTGAACTATTGTATTTACCTGAGCCAAAGGAAGGATAATGGAGAGGGATGAGAAGGTAAAGAAGCTGTGGGAATCATTTTGAGAGATTGATGAACCCAGAGGGGGGAGGATTAGAATGGAATAAAGAAGAGAAGAAAATAGATGGAGGAAGAAGAGGCTTTGAAAAGGATGAAGAAGGGAAAGGCACCAGGAATGAACAAATTCACGGTGGAAATGATAAAAGCAGCAGGAGAAATGGGTCTACAGTGGTGGTATAAGAAAGGGGATAGGAAGAGGTGTGACAATTATAGAGGCATAACACTGATGTGTCAATGTGCAAGAAATGTGTGAGAGGATTCTGGAAATGAGGATGAGGAAAAGCGTGAAGGTAAGATGGGGAGAGGAGCAACATGGGTTCAGAGAGAAGAGGTCGACAATAGATTTAATATTTGAAATTGGACAGCTGATGGCAGAGAGATATGAGTTTGGAAAGGATCAGGTAATGGCATTTATCGATGTAGGAAAATCTTAGGATAGTGTGGATAGAAAGAAAGTATGGAAAGCAATGGAGGAGGCTGGAGTAGAAAGAGGAGTGGCAATGAGAGTAGATATGAGAGTGTGATAATAATGTGAGTTGTGTGAAGACGGAGAGAGGATGGACAGAGTGGTTTCAATTTAAAAATGGAGTCAAGCAGGGAAATTGGGTGAGGAGAAAATGAAAGCATAATTGTTGCAGAGGACTTGATGGTATGGGGGGAAATGGAAGAGGAAGTACAGGAACAGTTGCAGGAATAAAATGAGGTGGTGAAAAAGTGTGGAATGAAGTATAGTATGATGAAAAGTGAAGTGATGGTGATGACAAGGCAGAGAACAAGGCCAAGAAAGGTGAGAGAACTGGATGTAGTAGATTTGAAAGCAGCAAAGAGTGTGAAGTATCTGGGTAGTGTGATTGAGGCCAAATGGGGCAGCTAAGAAGATATAGTGAGACGAGGGCAGCAGGTAGAGGTTTTATACAGGTGTGTAAGAGACCTACTATGGAAAAGAGAAGTGTCCCTGTAATGAAGTGTTGTAGAGAGCATACTCCATACCCATAGTAACATATGCAGCGGAAACTTGGACTTTGGCAAAAAGAGAAACAAGGAAAGTGGAGGCCATGGAAATGAAGTTTTAGAGGAACATGCTAGCTGTCACCAGAAGAGATAGGATTAGGAATGAAGATGTAAGGTCTAGAGTTGGGGTCCATGAGATAGTAGAGGATGCTAGGATGAGATGGTATGGACACATAATGAAAATGGAAGGAGAGAGGATTCCAAGAATATTAATGGATATGAAGTATGTAGGGAAGAGAGCACAAGGAAGACAAAGGAAGAGATGGGAGGAACAGATAGCAGCCAGTGCCCAAGGGAGAGGAGGAGAGTGGAAGAGAGTGCAGGAGGAACAGATAGCAGCCAGTGCCCAAGTGAGAGGAGCAGAGTGGAAGAGAGTGCAGGAGGAAGAATAGTGGAAGGACAGAGATGTTTACCTGAATATAAGACAAGGCTATTAACCAAATATGTTTCCTAAAAATCGCGAGTTCTCTTATAGAAACATATTTGTAAATTTTTCCATCAGGCTCAATGTTTGTTTATTGAGAGCAGTGTGTAAAAGCCAATATTAGATTGAAGTGTAGTTTGTCAACTGTTCAAGCTCATGCTTTCTCTCAATTATTGATTTCTGTCTGAGTTTTATTTATTTAGCACCGCGTCTTACTACGCATTTGGGTTATACGCTTAAATACCAATTAAGCTAATGGATTAGGAATAGGGAAGGTTGAATTTAGATTAATTAAACCTACATTTGCGTGGAGGGAGAGTGGAAAACTACCCCCAGTTCACCCGACCGAGATTCGAGCCTCAATCTCCCTGTCCTCGGCAGTCTGACTATACACGAAACTAGCACGTTACCCAACTACAGCATCAAGGCTGATTGTCAGTGAATTAAAATGAAGTGGATGGTTTGGTTAAATATGTGCTTTTTACTACAAACAGATACTTTTCAAAGTGTAGTCTTATATTCAGGAAGATTTAACATATTTAAATAATAAAAATAATATTTACCTTATAAACACCTGAGATACATTTGATTTAATCTTCATCTTCACCAGACTCTGATTCTGAAAATAAATATGTGCAAAATAAACAATCAGCTCAAAAAATTAATGAACATATTTTGTTTCAATGATTGCCAGTTTTTCTAGATGTAAGAATGTTACCTTCTTCAGCATTTTGCAGCCATTCAATAAACTTCTTCATTTGGTCTAAGAACATCATTTTGCCTTTGACCGAGTGCCCTTCCTTGTACCACTTCAAAATGACCTCCTCGGACAACACATCAGCTGGGGAAACAACCAGGGATTAACAAACTGCATTCATATTCAAATAATAACTATATTCTAAAATTAATATGTTCCCCCTTATTTAATGGGGGTAGATAGGTGAAAGAGTGTGAAGTGATGGTAGTGAAAAGGAAGATGATAAGGCCTAAGCTATAAGGTTGGATGAAGTATAGCTGAGAAAATGTAAAATATCTTGGGTGGAAAAAGGTCGAAGTATAGAGGATGTAATGAGAAGAGGACAGCAGGGAGAGTTTGTTCTATAAGTGTGTGAAAGACCTGCTAGGAAAAGAGAGGTGCCCTTGAAGTGTAAGGAAGTTTTGTACAGGGTGTACTTTGTCTCAACTGTCACACATGGACAGTGAATGTAAGAGAGACTAGGAATGTGGAGGCCATGGAAATGAAGTTTGTGAGGAGAATGTTAGCTGTCATGAGGAGAAACAAGATTAGGAATAAAGTTATCCAGGAAAGAGTGGGAGTACATGAGATAGTAGAGGAAGCAAGACTGAGATGTAATGGCATGTAATGAGGATGGAAAAAGACCGCAAGGGAGGCCAAGAAAGAGATGGGAGGAGCATATAACAGATGGAAGAAATTAAAGTAGGAAGATGAAGGCATTTTACCAAAGTGACCCGTCCAAAGGCTGGACACATGAGGATAATTACTGACAAAAAATTAAGATTTAATCCCACTAACATGGTTCAAGGTTTTTTACCTACAAATCAAAAATACAACAAAGAATATATTTCTAATTTAAATAACCACTTACTCTTGTAAAAAAGCAAAATAATTTTCTGGAAAACTTTCATGAAATTCATGTTCCCATAGCAGAACTCTTGTGTCTTGAGCATCAGTACCAATTCTGAGCGAGCAACTGTCGTAAATGCTTCAAATAAAGGTGTATATTGCTTCAAATGCTTCAATGCTTGCTCAGCAACAAGTTCTTCCTTCTTGTTCCACTCAACCTGAGACATCACGGTGGTCCACACCTGCACAGATACATGCAACTTAGCTCTATGGACACATCACATTTCAACTCAGGGTATATAAAAAAATTTATTTTGTTCTTTACATTTAAATAAAAAATCTTGTATTCAATTTTGTACTACGACCTACCTTTTCTCAAAATATCAGGACTAAACGAGAAATTATGACTGCTAAACATTTTTTTTTTACAGAATGTAAAATGTTTTACGAATAATATATGGAAAAAATATTCATACCAAATTTTTTGGAAATTTTATGAGCTTTAAAATTATGTATATATTTTGTTACATATATGAAAAGGGGTGTCTTTGCAGCTCAAGTAAAAAAGAATATGTAGTTTCCCTAAGTCTTCTGCGTCTGAAATGAAATGTTTCCTGTGGGAGCCGTAATTTTGTAACAATAAGCAACGTTCCCTGTTATATATATCAGTACTTGCCTAGTTTACAATGAATACTTTACATATCATTAATTTGTTAAGTAAATATTGTAGAAAATACTTTGGATCTAAAGTGTAGCGTGCGTGTTATATGAGGAACAAAACCAGTGCATATTTTTTTATTCATTTCATGTTGTGGATATTCTTGTATAGTTTATGTGTAATTTATGGAGCAGTATCCTTTATGTTCCTGCACCCAAGCAGGTGGGGAAACAGGTTAAGTAAGAAAGGGCTTAGTACCATTAAAGAGTTTAGTCGCTTAAAGGGTAATGAACTAGCTTATGAACTAGAGAGCTCTGAGAAATGTATTGTTCATGTGGACTGTAGAGAAGATTATACCAGGTCTGTGGCAGTTGGCACAAGGCCCTAACCTAGAATACAACCACCGAGGGTAGTGTTCGACTTTAAAACTCAATGTCTACCCTGTGAACGTCCTTGCACCGACACTAATAAATTGAGAAACCCTGAGAAACAGGTATGGAGTGCTGTGACTACCTTGAATTTTGTACATAAAGTTTGTCAATTTGCCTGTAATAGAGAAGAGTGTGAATGGGCCAATGAGATGCATACAGGGCTAGCTGGAGTAATTGACCTTGTTACTGAAGAGGGTCGCTACCACTGGCAGTGCTATCAACGATCTCAAGTACCTGGGTCTTCAAAACCAGGAACAAATCCATCAAGTGGAAGGCACCCAGACGGGGAAAAAAAGCTCTTTCTTTTCAGAGTTAAGTAACTTTTTCGAGAGCAATGATGAGTGCCAATTTACAGTTAACAAGCTCGTTGTGAAGCTTTCAACTATCGACATTTCTGCACCTTCTTAAAGTTCAACTCACTTTAACCTTTTCCTGGCCCAAGTGCTCGAAAGCGCTCGCTGTTAATTTGTTGTTCCCGTCCTAAACGGTCAAAAGTGCTCGCCGTATTTCGGCAGTCTCTAAGCCATCGGTTTGGCTATTTGCTAACTATTTTACAATTAGTTGTTATTTTTGAATATAGAGGTATATCTCATATTAAATTTATTATTTTCTTAGCGTTGTTAGTGTAACTGTTATTTTTGGTTTAGAATGGCCTCCTTACAAGATGATATGATTGTTTTGGAGCTCAATAAAGACATCTGGCAGGGAATCTGATAGCTCTGACGATAACGATATTGATATTGAGTGTAATAATGATAATGAAGATCCTGAATTATTTGATACAAGTTATGGTCACCTGGAAAACAATTTAAATGGGGGTAGTTATTGTGCTGCTGCTGTAAGGTGTTTTCAACCACCTTTGTTGACATTTACTGACAGACTACAATTTGATGTTCCAAATGAATATGTGGGCAATACTGGTCCTGTAGGTTCTATTGAAATATGATATATTAAACTAGTGTTAGGTAAAAACATTTTTCAGCACTTTGCCGAAAATACAAATAAATATTCTACGTTTAGGCAACAAAAAATAGGTAAAGTGGATCAAGAGTGGTATGAAACTACCGAGGAAGAAATGATGGCCTATATTGGAGTATTGGTTTTTATGGGTGTATTTGATTTGCCAAAAACATCTGATTACTGGCACAGCTCAGACATTGAATGTCCTGTAATTCGTAATTGCATGACATATAAGAGTTATGAGTGTCTTACAAAATAATTTCATGTCAGTGATGTAACAAAAGAAAAGGCACCAGGGGACGAGAACTACGACATACTCCAGAAGGTAAGGCCTGTTCTTGATATTATGGACACGGTTGATAAATGTTATAAGACCGGGAAAGAACATGCTGTTGCGTAAAAGGGTCGTCCCTACATAAAACAATACGTGAAGGCCAAGCCAACAAAGCGGGGGTTCAAAATATGGGTCCTAGCAAGTCCTCGTGGATATGTTCTAAAAGCAAATGTGTATCTTGGCAAGAAAGAAGAAATACAAAGAAATACTGTTGGGAAACCAAGTTGTACTAAATTCATTAGAAGGATTTCTATCCCAAAACCACCATGTGTACTTTGACAGTTTCTTTTCGTCTGTTTTGCTCCAAAAACAAACATATGCATGCTGCCCCACGAGGACTCACAGCAAGCAGTGGCCTTGTAACGATGTTACCAACAAATACGAGCTCAACCGACTCAACGCAAAGTATAATGGGCCTCTACTCACCAAACTGCCCTGCGGACGGCCCGTCAATCAGTCATCATGCTCGCGTACACACACAAGAATATCTCAACACCAAGTGAAGGCGGGCCAGCTGACTTCACTCCGCCGGCGATCGAGGCCCCGCCCACCACGAAGAAGAAATCATCAAACTTGACTCAACCAGTTTCCGGTTGTTCTAATTAAATGCTAACAGCGCTATCTTTATGTTACCAGAGTTGCCCTCTTTTCCCACCCGGAGCGCTAGTCGTGTCCTTTCTTTTGTTTCCCTCTCCCCTCCGAATTCCCCTCTCTGAGGTCAGAATCAACGCTGGCAAATCGTATATAACAGATTGTATGTTTCAAATCTTTACTAATTACATCGGAGGCTTCATTAAGGTGAGAGCGTTGTTAAACGTCTCTTCTGGGAATATTTATTTACTTTTCTAAATTCTTTTTCGGCGTTATTATGGGGGGAACTATTGTCCAAATTCACTGTTAGACTTAACTTCGATTGATTTCGATTGCTTCATTGTTAATGAGTTTTAAGTGGCGTAACCACGACTCGTTGAGATTAACTTTAAATTCCTTTGACGCACTTTGAGCGCTATGTACTCTCTTACCTTAATTAGTCGAACTTGGGGTACTTTCAACCAGAGGGTTAAACAGTATATTTATATGGTACTTAAGTTTAGGTTCTTAATGTACGTTATATGTTAGGCACGTATATCCTTGAGCTACGTTATGTTAGCATAGGTTTAAAATGAAATTAATATTGAAAGACTTGATTAGATTTAGTTAATGGGAACAGCCCATTATGGCACATCTGACGGTTAACATACCTTGTTGTTGCATTTATGAGGTTTAGACTGAGAGCACGGCTCAATGTTAAATATAAATTATGAAGAGATTAATTGTAAATATCAAATGAGTAGGGTAGTTGTGTACCAGACACCATGTACATTTTAAATGTTGTATAGGGTTCTTCTTTAGGAACTCTGGTAGGACTAGTGACAGAAATGTGTAGTAGGTTTGACTTTAATGAGAGTCTTATAAACTTTTGCAAGCAAATATTTAGGTAATAAAATTTCTAGCTAATGATATTTAAATATGGTTGTATGTATAAAGGTTTTACTCTGTAATGCAGAGCGATAGGAAGTTGCTAATTGCGTTCAAATGGGACAAACTTTATTTTGGCAAAGTATACAGAGATGTTGCCTATAGTCTTTTGAGACTTATGTTGATTATATGGTGGAAGGAGAATATATAGCTAAGACTAGCTCAGGCTGCTGGAGCCAGGACGAGCGTCCTACTTATTAGACTGTCACAATATAGATATTATCCACGAACCATACGAATGAACTGGGTAACTTTGATGAATTATGAACTAATCTTTGAATCTAAATTTAACTTGGTGACCTTTAGGTCGAATGCTCCACGGAGTGATTTCTGTTATGAATGTTCCGGACCCTTTTGGTCCTCTGATTTTGTACATTAGTCTGTTTTTGGTTATACTAAATAAACTGTCAACATTATTTCTTGTATTTCTTTTACCCTCCGATACGCTTCCATTGTATTGACTAGGTGGAGGTGAAAGACGGTACAGCCTAAGGAACTTATAAATTACAAGAGCCTAAAACTGAAGGAGGTGACAGCAAAGTAATGTGGCGCGACAACAGAGATATTTGCGTTTTTTCAACCAATTGCGACCCTAGTGAAGGTACGCCAGTACAAAGGAAAATTGGTAACGGAAAGGAAAGGGTTATGGTTTCTTGCCCTAGTCAAGTATATTAAAATTATGGGTGGTGTTGACAGAGCCAATCAGATAAGAAGCTACTATTCTTTGGGCAAAAAAACAAAAAAATTGTGAAATATTTGTTTGGATTTGTAATGAACACTGCCATTGTTAACAGTTTCATTATCTATAATGAAACAAATCAAACAGCATTATCAAGACATGGATTTACCCAAAAATCATTCAGACTTGCACTTTATAAGCAAATGATAGGAAACTTTTCACCGAGCAAAAGAGTTGGGAGGAAGAGAAGCCTCCCAGTTTCTGTACCTTCACCATAAAATCTACATTAAAAAAAAAATTGAAGGCAGAAATAAAGTTTGTGCAAACTGCAGCAATAAAAAGAAAAGAGCTCCTTCAGGTCGAGGCATCCAGACTTGATGGAAGTACAAGAATTGTGACCTGCCCCTCTGAAGAATTGATTGTTTTCTTGAATACCACCAAGAAAAGGGAGCTGGAGTTGAAAACTAATTGTAAATATTAATTAAATAATTTATTTGCAATATAATATGTAGTTCCTAGTAGTGTCATTGTGATACCTAATATAATAAGTTGTTTCTAAAAATGTCAATGTAATATGTTAATTACATCCCGAGATATTGCTTATAGCATAGACTCATGTTATTAAAAATAAGGGGATAGTGGTGGGGAATTGGGCTCTTATAATAGGGCTGGGAAAGGGTTAAAAGAAAATTGAAGGAATATTTTGATGTAGGAGTAACCATAACAATTTCCTGGTATGTTTATACTATTGTTTGTTTATCAGGAGTCAGAGAAATGGTATACAGAAAGAAAGAAGAACATTACAGATGATAAAAAGAAGATTGTCAAAACAGCTGCTCATATTATAAGACAATAAATCTTTCCAAAACCATATGAACCGGACATATTTCCAAGGCCTGAGCAAATACAAAGAGGGAACCCTGAATTAGTTGATGACTTATGTCAGCTGTTTTTTAAAACTTTAATGAAGCCTAAGGAAGTTAAAGGAAAAGTGTTGGCTATTCAGCATTCCATTATTGCTGCCCTCAACAGATAGGTCATGGATCTAACATGTTGCTAGATATACTATCAAACTAAGGTCATTGTTCTACATACAAAGAAGCAGTTGTATGCTAATCCAACAGTTGCTTACATACAATTTGTTTATGATTAGGGATAGATGGGAATGACTTATTTTGGGACGGGAACGGAATGGGAAATTAGTCAAAATATTGGGATTTGAGACGGGAAATTTTAAAATTACCCTTTTTTCCATAATCTTAGATCTAAATATATTTATTTCTAAACTGATGTGGTAAGACTTGTTAAAGCTATAATATTATTGAAACCCGCTTCGGTTGCTGCAGGGTCTAATGCACCATTCTCGCAATAGACTAGACTATCGATGACGGGAATATTTAGTTTGAATTTGGCCGGGTGTATTAAGAGTGATTTTTCCTAGATGTTTTCCTACTCTAGCCACGCAAATGCAGGTACACCTCTAACTTCAATCTTTCTCTTCTTCCAGAGTGTGTTAGGAATGAGGGAGTGCTACGCATGGCTCTGAGGAACGTGGTGAGACTGGGTCATGAAAAGGGGGACAGCATCACTTTTTCCCTCTCCTCAGTCGTTGGATAGAATTCAACTGAGATCTATGAATCTACCAACGGACGTGGACAGCTTGCGGGGACTAATTGATAAGGTTTTCAAGAGGAGAAAGGAAACTTTTGATATAGAGAACACATATAGACAGTTTGTGACAGCACACGGTCGCAAGACGTTTAACCCCAGTGTGGTGTGGCCAGCGTGCTATGCGCACACATATTATTCGTAATGGGGGATAGCACCATTAGAATAAGACAGATTAATGTAATGAGGAGCGTGACCGTGTTGCATGAAGTCCGCAAGCTTGCTGAGGAGATGGGACTCGATGTTGTGTGTCTTCAGGAACCCTATACCTTGAGAGGGAAAAGCTCGCATATGTTGGTGGTCACTAGAGTTGTTGTTAGTGGTGAAGCTACCATGAGCTGTAACTAAGATTGAAGAGCTCCATAAACAATGGGTAACATGCGTAGAACTGGGAACTAGCTCAGGCAGGTGTGTAGTGGCAAACCTATATTTTCAATTTAGGCATCCAAATGAGCCATATATTGAACAGCTGGAGATAATATGTAGCACATATGCAGGTGTGCCACTCATAATTACCGATGATGCTAATGCTAAGTCATGTGGCATGGTCATAGAGAGATAGAAGGAACGTGGTCGGACGGGGCCGTGCCTTGGAGGAGTTCATCTATGGTCATAGGCTCGAGGCTGCAAACCAGCCGAATAATTCCCCTACATATCTGGGGTGAGCTGGGGCTTCTTCCAACATTGACATCACTTTGTTTAATGCCGAGTCCATGAACATGGTGGAAGGTTGGAGGGTTGTAGACAACGTCAAGGTCAGTTATCATAACCTGATCATCTTTGACTTTGCCGCGGGGAGGCTGGTGGATGGAAATGGGGAAAGGAAAAGAAGGAGATACACTATGAGCAAAGCTAATTGGGAGAAACTGAAGGGTGAACTGATACTGTCCAGCCCAGTGGCACAAGGCGACAATGTCAACACGAAGGCCAAACAGCTGACGTGGGCTCTGCAGGATGTATTGAGGAAGTCGATACCTGTGGTGAAAGGTGATACCAAGGTTGGTAATAAGCCATGGAATTACAGACTGCAGAGTCTCCATACAAGGGCAAGGAGAACGCGTAGGAGATATCAGAGGTGTCGAGACCCGGCTGGTCGTGTGGTGCTGTTAAATATCTACAGGAAGAGGAAGAGAGAGTTTGAGGATGGGTTGTTTCAGTAGAAGAGGTAAATTTGGGAGAAGTATGTTCAGGAGGAGCAACAGAGGGGACCTTGAGGGATGCCGTTCAAGATAGCCTCTGGGAAATTACGCCCCCCAGCCATGATAACCACGCTATCTAAGAATGATGGAAGTACCACGAGCAGCTTGGAGGAATTTGCGGTTCTCCTAATGGAGACAATGTTGCCAAATGAGGTGATAGAAGATACTGAAGAGCACCGAAGGTTGAGGGAGAGGATGGAGAATGATGAGTATGTAAACGAGGAAGAGGTGGAACCTGTTAGTCGGGAGGAGGTAATCAGGAACATTGCTCTGATGGGTAAGAAAAAGGCGCCTAGACCGGAAGGGATAAAGGTCGAGGTGCTGGAGAAGACAGCTGACCTTATTGCTCCTTTCCTTGCAGGGCTGCTAAATGAATGCCTCGCTCAAAGCAGAATCCCGAACATCTGGAAGAGAGCAAGGTAATCATGCTAAGCAATGGGGAGGATAAAGATCAGCTGATTCCTAAGTCATACAGACCCATCTGCCTGTTGAACACAGCAGGGAAGTTGCAGGAGAAGATATTGTGTGAAAGATTACTGAGAAACAGAACCATCATGGGCATGAATCAGCAACATTATGGCTTCTAAAGAGGAATGTAGGAATGTCAGCATGGAACCAGTGTTGTACTTGTTGGAGATGCAGGGTGTGGTCGCCTTCGCAGACGACCCTTTAATAGTAATGGAAGGGTACTCGAGAAGGAACTTAGAGGCTAAAAGTAACCAGGTGCTTGAAGAACTTGACACCTGGTGTAAAAGTGTCAAGTTAAAAATGGCACCGGCGAAGACGACCTACATGCTGTTTAAGGGTAGACTGGCTAGAGATCTGACCATAAAGTTAGGTAGGAAATCTATAAGAAGAAGTCATGAGGTCAGATACCTGGGAGTGACCCTAGATGAGAACAGAAACTTCACGGCGCACATGGAGGAAGTGATGGGGAAAACTCTGTCGGTGATGGATAAAATTATAAGCATGGCATCTGCCTATGCGGATAATAAGGACATACCATCAGACGATCCTTCTCTCCATTGTGAGCTATGGGGAGTGCTATCTGGGCTCACAGACTAACCAATGTCGTTCCGGCTAAGGTGATTCAAGGTCTACAGAGGAACATATTACTGAGGCTGACGAGAGCCTACGACTGTAGCAACGGATGCACTGAGTGTGGCCCTAGGTGTGTGGCCGTTGGACCTCCTTATAAGGAAGAAAGGTGTGACATACTGGATGAAAAAGAGAAACTTGGAGAAGGTGAGACTCCTCACCACACCCGATGTGACAACATCTGGAGAGGCGGAAATAGCCTCGTTGAGGAGTGGCAGAGACCCTGGGAGAGATGTGGGACAGGTAGGAGGACTTATCAATTGTTCCCTAATGTGGTTGAGAGACTAGAGAATAAACACCTCCAGCCATCTCAGGGTCTTGTCGACTTCATCACGGGGAAAAGGACCATACCCGGCATCTCTAAGGAAGCTGGGAATAATACGAGTCGGGGAATTGTGAATGTGGTGAGGAGGGAGCCCCTTAACATGTAGTGATCGAGTGCGTCCTTGTGCTAGAAGCAAGAAGGAACTACCAGAGAGGTCTAGGGAAGATTAGTAGGCAAAGTACTGAGGGACCCAATCTGTTCGAAATTCTTAGATCAAATTTCACTGGAAGCGTCAGATAGAGCAAAGACCGCCTACATAGAGAGACTTAAAGAGGCACTGGGATGAATAAAACAAGACGTTGACAGTTACATGGAGGGCAGGACTGACACGGACACTATTGTGGTTTCAGCGGGGAGTGAGTAGAGAAAAAAGTATTGTTAATGGGGGATAAGCTGAAACAACCCTTGCCAAGATAAAAAAATGTAGGTGCCGGGAGGAGCAAGTAAGAGCCCTGGGAACTGGTAGAGTCAAGATGGAGAAAGGCGGCTGCCCTGCAGCCCTCTGGTATCATCAGAGTGACAGAGTTCCCGGCAGGAATGGGAATAGAATAGTTAAGTTAGCTTAGTTTAGTTGTTAGAATCGCTAAATTAGGGACAAGGGGAACTAAATAGGGGGCAGATTAGGAAATTAAATTGCCAAGGGTGGAAGGATGGGTGAAATCAAAAGTGGGTTGGCTAAAAAGTAGGCAGGGCACCAACTCCGATAGGGCGTCTTCCCAGGTGGTGGATATGGGGATGCCCACCTCTACTGGGCGCTTGGCGACTCGGGAGTAAAATCCCGGGCACTGTGGAGGGCCCAGCGGGGGAGTGTACTGGAGGGCGTAATATACCCGAGGCGAACCAAATGGAACTAGAGGTGGATGAATTTCAATCAAATTAAGAGCCAAAATCTGTGTTGTAATGTTAAAAAGGAAATTCATATTGTAATTGTAACAGTAAGGCCAAAGTTATATAGAAAAACAGCCAGGATTTAAAATTTGTAAGATACCGGGCCTGTAAACACAATAAATAAAATTCCTAGCACACTAGAGTAATTAGTACATAGGCGTATAATCAGAGCGAGTAATAAGACACGGTGCTAAAAAGTTATTACCAAAGGTAATAAAAACAATAAAAATAACAATATTTTGAATTAATATCAAATAATACAATTGATAAAATAGATAATTTGATTACATTTTTGATGGAATTTTTTTTATTAGTTAATTTCTTTTGAAAATAGTTTTTTATATTTAATTATTTGCTTAGTGAAAGAATACTACAAAACATAATGTTTGGTACATCTTCAATTTGCTATAAGTATAAAACTGTAAAATATTGTATAGGTTTGAAACCTCTTTAAGAGTTACTTTTCTTAAATGTTTTCTCTAGGTTTAACACCCCTTATACTCTACTCCCTGTCTGGCTTGGCAACAAGAGACATGCTGAACCCTCATGAATGGT
The DNA here is from genome assembly GCA_902155825.1 of Timema genevievae. Lineage (NCBI taxonomy): Eukaryota > Metazoa > Arthropoda > Insecta > Phasmatodea > Timematidae > Timema > Timema genevievae. The sequence goes on from CABFWO010005990.1 coordinate 39,471, forward strand.
TGACCTTGGCAAGCTACTTCCATTTCCAAACCTCTATAAAGATAGGTCCTCCTCCAAATCTTTCAAGCTCTTTCACTTGTTGAACCCAACCAATCACTGTTTATAGACAGAGCACAATAAGTCACGAGCCTCCCAACTTGTCTCTCTAAAAGCTGTGGTAAAATAACTCCCTCCCCATCCCAGCCAACAAGTTTACTAAATAACAAAGAAGAAGATTAATAGTGATGAGTCAGCAGTAACTGCTAGAACACCCCACAAGCCCTTTGTTTTGTTTCTTTGAGCATTATGTTTTGTTTCCCCGCCCAAAACTTTTGGAGGGAAAGGGTCAATCCTGCCCACCAAGAGGAATAAATTCTCAATCCCCTTAATCCTCTTATAACGTTGTGTTATGTTCCTGATAAACACAACTTTATAGAAAACAACTTTATAAAAGTTATGTTTTCCCATAAGAATCAATGTTAAGTATAGGAGTTATGTTCCAAGGCCCCCCAAAATACTTACAAATACATGTAGTATCATATGGTGTAAACAGCTCAGGACAGGAATACATTTAATTTCGGGACGTGGATGGGACTGGCTCATCACTCATAATCTTCTCCCCCTCATGTGTCA
>CABFWO010005991.1:0-40071 GCA_902155825.1 Timema genevievae
GGATCGTGTGGTATTGTTGTACCTTTGTTCAGTGCTCACTTGGTGGGTATGCTAGTAGTCCAGAGTAGTGGATCGTGTGGTATTGTGGCCCTGCTTGAGTTAGTTAATGTTTAATTGTTTGCTATTGTTATAGTCTGCCTCCAGACTGAAGTTGATATTTAAATATACTATTGGATGACCTGGCAGTACTAATGATGAATAATATCCTTACAGCCTACATTCCTGGTAGCTCGCCTTTAACTATTTGTAAACTTAGAGTTCCAGTTCTAGGAACTTAACCTTTGTATTTTGTAACTCATTCGGGAGTTAAATCACGCTAGCTAGCCAGTTTTACTACCAATGTTGTAACTCCTTAAAGTAGGAAATTCTGGATTTAGGTATTGTTCAACTATTGTTCTAATCCATGCTTATTAAGGTAAAGTCTTGTAGCCGTGAGGCTCTTGTAGGGTTGTGTATTGTTGCATAACTACAACTCTATAGTTCCGTCCAATTTAAATTATTGTTGCATTCAGGCAGACACACTTTCATTCTAGAATGTGTGCTTGTTCTTTTTTAACAAGTTATTCCTTTTTCTAATTAAGACCCAACCATAATTGACTTGGTTGCAAGTTAAGGAGCTTCACACCAAACGGTCCCGTATGGGACAACAATGTCTCTGGTTACTCAAATGGTTCCTAACAGTGAACAATGAAATGTTTTGTATATTATCACGTCATACAACTTGTGAATTTCCCTCTTGTTTTCACTATAATAAACTGATTTGTTAACTTGTATATCTCTGTTGTGCCTTGTATAACCTATCCATGGGGTATTATCATATTCACAATCTTTGTTGCTGTACTCGTCACTTCTTCTATGTAATGGGAGAAGCAGCGATACATTAGGAAACACTTTTGTGTTTTTCGTTTGTGTTTTCCCAAAAGGAAAACATGTTTCTTGTCCTCCATTTTAAATGGGTTATAAAAAACAATGTTTGGATGTTTTTTCTAAGAATTCCAGTCTGACTCTGCTATTCACACCAACTACATCAGTTCCGTGTGTCATGTCGTGGACAGACAAACGCTCTGGAAATGATTGAAATCTTTCATACAAATATTCTCTTGTGAGATCTAACATTTGAGGACTATAAACATGGGATGTTTTGAAAGAAATAAGTGAAAAGATCTCAGTGTAAATTAACTGGAAAAAAAATGCTATGGTGCACCCCACAGACTTTCTTTCTCTTTTACCTTAAAACATATATGTAAAAAAAATTGTTTCCATTTATTTGAGTTGTTGCATAAACACTTCACAAAAGAGCATACATGAAATAATACACACTGTTACATAATAATTGAGAGTCACCAAAGAACATAACACTCAATTCAATATTTCAAAGTGGTTCATAAAATATATATATATATATATATATGTGTGTTTATAACTCAGAAACAACTTGTCTTATATAAAATATATTCTAAATTAAAATATTTTTATTTTTTAAAGTAAGTAGGCCTACCACAACTTTAAAATGCTCAGTTATTTCATATCTAAAATAGTTGCAAAAATAAGAACAAAATTGGAGATTTCCACTTCTCTAAAGTATGCTTAAAGCTATTTTTATGGAAAAACAAGAATTGTAATTTTGTAATAATTGCAATTCCTGGATATAAAAATAAAATAAAAAATTGTTTGAATGGATTTTGAGGAAACAATTTTATCTCTTTTTGCCCTTCAGTAAAGTACCTTTAATTTTAGGGATGGATATCTAATACCAAAAAACCCCGGGAGAACCTTATGAAAACCCTAAATACCAAGTTGTAGCCTGATTGGTAATTTGCCAGCCATTTGCCTGGAGAAAATATGTAACTTGGTTGCAGGGAAAAGATTGTTTGTGCAGTCAGTTTGGATTAAGCTCCAGATCTAGAGGCCAGAGTCAAGCACACCATCAATGTAGCTAACAATTTCCACATATTTATTCATCACAAAAATAAACTAATAAAACTAGGCATACCAACCTATTTTTTTCTCAGCTAAAGACCCATGTTGGGCAAGATTGACAGCGTGAATATGTGAAAATTCTGTTTTGTATCCCAGAATGTGGGCAAACACAGCAAATGTTAGACATTTGGTAACAGTTGAGCTGTTCACTGAAGGTTCTGATAGCTTTGCATGGATTAGTTTTAGGCACTCTTGGATCATACATTCTTCTTCCTAGAACAAATTAAGTAAAGTTAACTTAGCGTTTAGATTTTCTAAGACTTGTGTTGAGTCATGATTTATTAAATAAACCAATAATACTTGTTTATTATGTATGTGTTGCTTAGTGTCTATAATGTAAAATATTATGTATATGCCTAATTTTTTTTGTTTTTTTATTATTATAATCGTTGTTAAAAGTTGTGTTGATATATTTAGGTTTTAGAGGCTTACAAAACAGTAGAGGGAAGTAATGTAAAATCCCCCCAGGGGAAAAGGAAATATAGAAACTTCCCTCACTTAGACTAGAAAATGAACACATTAAATAAACATAAAAACAACAAATAAAAGAGTACAAAAATCTCTTAAAACAAATTTAAACATGAGATAAATGCCAAGTGAACCACTCTACAAGAGTGAAACTAAAATGGAATCTAAAAGATTCGCCTGACGTATAAAACGGAATACACACATGACTTCATCTGTGCTGTCTTGAAACAAAAAACAAAGGTCACCATTAAAATCAAGAGCCAGGTGAATAAAGGTGTACTTGGGAACCTCCGCTAAAATATGTTTTTGTTCTGTAGCCTATATATAGGTATGGTAAAATATATTTATTTTCTCATAATATGACATAAAAACAAATTAAAGAATCCCACCTTCTTTGTGTACTACTAATCCCAACACCCCTATCCACAATGTACCGGCACTGCGACATTAAAAATTATAGGTGAGTCAAGCTATTTTCTAAATGTGGACTTAAATCATATTAATAGGTTATTTAACATTCTTCTCTATTCTTTACCAAATGTGAATTAGTAACACAGTGTCAGGAATATTATTTACATGAAAATATCTTCTTCTATTAAAATTAAATGTTTGCATCTGAGAGCCCAATATTTTACTTGGATTAGATGTAATTTATTAACTATCGAAATGAATAAATAATATATATATATGTGTGTGTGTGTTTAATTCTTTTGTATGTTTAATGTGATTAATAACGATGTTCGGTGGAGGCCTACTTAGTGTTTTATGGACATAGACCCCTGGGTATTAGTATGCACTGAAGGCGGGATTCTTTTGTTTTTTTCTGTAATATTATGAAAAATAAAATATTTTTGACCATCAATACACCCACCAACAAAAGCAAATTTTCAATGAGAGCAAAATTAATGTTGTAGCATAGTTTTATCAAGTTTTAAAAACATAAGAAAACTCTCCTAACTAAAAACATTCAGTGTAGGTAACAATTCGATGAGCGCCTTAATTTTATGTATATCCACATAAATGTATCAATGTGTTTGAAACAAGCTTATGTCCTGTAAGTAAAGTTTTATTTTATTATTTTGACTAAAAATATTTTGTATCCTACATTTTCTGGGTGTTAACCTGACTTTAGTTTTGAAATTCCACTAAATTTCCAGTAAGTATTTCCAGTATATTTTTTCTAAGAAATCCAGTATATATGAGGGATACTCAGAGACAAACAATCCCTATTTCAAAATCATAAAATGATAGAAAGTTAGGCTAGGTCTAGGCCTGTCATAGTTAAACATATTTACATCAAGAATCAAGTGTATTGATGCATATATTCTAGTCTATACTAAGGACGGGACCCAGAACCTGCAAGGAATATTCAGGGATTTAAGACTCAAATCATAATCAGTTTTTTAAATAGGTACTAAGTTTAAGTTATTTTTAAAGGTATTAAAATAGTTAAATAGTTTCTTGTGGTTAAAACAAAAATAATGATAAGAAAAACTTAACAACCAAACCCCAGATCATTAATTTACCATTTAATGTAAACAAAATCAGAAGTGAAGTAAAAAATCCTAGTTATTGGAAAAGTTAAACACTTATGCTTACAATATTTTCTAAAATTCAAATTTTAATTAGGGATTTGATGGCAAAATGAAGTTTCAGATTTGAAGAAAGGTGGATCCGACCCATCTTTAATACACGTGCATACATACACACGCGCACACACACATACACATACACACATACATTACATTTTTTTGAATGACCTATACCACCGTCAACCTCGGTGGTCTTGGGGTAAAGTGCTCGCCTCAGGACCCGATGTTTGTGGGTTCGAACAAAACCAAAATAATGATAAGAAAAACCTAACAACCAAACCCCAGATCATTAATTTACCATTTAATGTAAACAAAATCAGAAGTGAAGGAAAAAATCCTAGTTATAGGGAAAGTTAAACATTTATGCTTACAATATTTTCTAAAATTCAAATTTTAGTTAGGGATTTGATGGCAAAATGAAGTTTCAGATTTGAAAAAAGGTGGATCCGAACCATTTTCAGTACACAAGCGCATGTGTGCATGCATACACTCACACACACACATACACACACATTACATTTTTTGAATGACCTATATCACAATCGACCTCGGTGGTTTTGGGGTCATGTGCTCGCCTCAGGACCCGATGTTTGTGAGTTTGAACCCAACAGAGGCCGAAGGCTTTTTCTAGAGCGAGAAAAGATCATAGCTCAACATACTTCGAAGGGAAGTAAAGCCGTTAGTTCCATGTTGCATGTAAAAGATGCATGTAAAAGAACCCTGGCAGGTGTGTGAAAATACCTCTCCTGGCAATATTGGTGGGTCATTGAACTTTAGAGGTACAAGTAATCAGCCTTGGTGGCGCAACTTCAAAGAATGATTACATCCAGGGAGTTTACTCTACCACAAAAACTAACTATTATCCGCCCCACCCCTTGACAGTCAATACTTTCCACAAGTTATATTTTTGATAGTGAATTTGTTTAATAAATATATAGTAATAAATATACAGAATCTTCAATGAAAAATAATCAACAAATATTATGTTAATAAAAATTACTTGGAAATAAAGATAACTGCAGTTACCTAACATTATTAAAAATTATGATGATAAAACCCAAAAACAAAATATTTTTTAAGGAATGTAGACAAAAGTTAAAATTCATTCAACCACAAAAAATTTTCAATTTTTGCATTTCACGTTCTAACACTTCTGCCCGTTCCTTTGCTTTCTGCAGTATTCATGATGGAAACTAATGTTTAAACATTTGGGCATGTTAAACATTAAGTTTAATTTCATTATAAATGTTATTTTCTCCCTTAATTTCAGAGAAACAAGGAACTTAACTATATAAACGCAGAACAACAACAAAAAACATAAATTAACCTAAACCAACACATTTGATAACGAATTCAAAACCGGTATTGTAAATCCACAATATGTTACCCACACAGAAAGTGTTATAACCAATTTCATGGCAGCAGCAAAAACGTCACTTGGCATGAAAAAAAGAACGATAAAGTATAGACCGAACTTAAATTCCAATTAGAGGGATGGGACTTCTGTGTTTTGATCTGCACAATGTGGCCATGTTTGTTTGAATTTGGAACAGCTGCAACCAAATATCTGGCTCTGCATTGAGCCGAGATCTTTTGTTTTAATAGCCACATAGGCAGAGAATCCTGATCAGGGTAAACTTGACCCCAATAGGTTTTTAAAATAAAACAACAATACTTAAAAAAAATTAATGGCACACAATCTTATTCTTATAATCTGTATCAATATATTTTCATCTTATGTAGAATTTGAATTTCTCATAGTTTTTAAGTTATTAACAAAAGACGTTAAAAGCTGATCAATTTTACCCCAGCTGATGGGAACTGAAAAGATGGCCTCATGAAACGGGAATCTTTAGGATCGTGCATCAAAATAGCGTGAATGTGATCTGTGAGCGTATTCATGAATTTAATGTTATATATTATTTTAAGAATCCCAGAATTTAACAAAAAATATATTTTCGACACATGAATGATTTTGTTCATTTGGAATGGTTTAAAATATTAAAAATTGTAGCTATTGAAGCCTACTATTAAAATACTTTTTGTACCATGTTGTGACATTCTTGTGAATATTTACATTCTACACATCAATGTTCTTCTGTAAATTAGTTGTGTTGAGTCGAGTGCGTATTATCCATCCCATTTTAGGCTCCTTTTTATTATATTGATAATGTTTAGATATTTTATTCACTTTATTATGCACACTACAGTACGGAGAATCAAATGACACCAAGATTGAGAATTTTTTTTACACTTTTATTAAATATTATATCTAAATATAACTCACCCACTTCGGTGGCAGCATGGACTAATGCACCAATCTCTTGTTGGATTAGACCGCCAAAGACAGGGAGATCGAGGTTCAATCCCGGTTGGTTGCATTGAGGGTGGTTTTCCTTAAATGGCTTTCCACTTTTCCAAGCAAATTCGGGTGCACTTCCTCTCTATTAAACCTTCATAAACCCTAAACTAATAGTGTAATTGGTACATAGGCGCACTACCCAAACGGGTAGTAAGATGCGATGCTGAAAATACAACTCAACAACACATCGCCCAAATCACTTTTGAATATTGAATAGTGACGATGACGTGTAACTCTTAGACTGTGATATTGCGCACTGGACAGATCAAGTCAACCCATGATGCTTTGCGTTACACTCGAGATTTTGCGCAAAGCACACTAAAATAGATGACAGTGTGTACCCTCCACATTTAACTATTATGTTGAATAGTTTATTTTATCTGTTCTATATATTTAATATATTAACACATGAAAGGTTAGGTCAAGCTGGGTTGGAAAGTGTCATAATAATAACTAATTGTAGTGTAATTTTCATGATATCATCAATATTATGTTTAACTTTGTCTAGAGTTTAATCGCTATGGATACTTGTGATCTCCTACATAGAGTCAAATCGCTTGAAGTACTATGAAATAAAGTTAAATGTGGTCATTATAGAGTTTTTACACCTTCATAAAGACAATAAAAATTATGTTTGGGGCTAAGTGTAATGTTCACAAATAGTTTTAAAAGGGCCAAAAGATACTTCATCGCTTAGGTGGGTGGAACTTTTCCTTGTTTAAATTTTTTTGCATCTTTTTTTGGTAATCGATTCTACGTTAATGTTGTGAATAATGTACAGCTGATATAAATATTTTAAGAAAGAAATAGCCAAGAATCTAGGTGTGTTTTCACGGTTGACCTGGTTTCGATGTTAGCAAAATGTTTATGACCGATACAATACCAGAGCTTTGTATGGTAACACTTTCCTCGACAAGACTAAACAGTATTTTTACTACCAAAGAGCCGAGAATTTGTGCGACAATTTCAAAACAGCATCACTTCTTATGTTAGATTTAAATGAATATAGTAAGTTTTTGTAAATTAAAATGTACAGCAATTACTAGCTAAAATTAAGCCTACATGGAGGTAGGCTAGGTACTTAAAATACGTGTATTTATGGATAAAAGAGTAATACTATATTATCTAGGCCTATTTAATATTACATACGTACTTCCAAGTCAATCGCGAAAACTTGCCTAATGAGAAGGATAAAATGTACTAGACCCATTATTTTCATGCTTTTTTAAACTGTAGGCCTATAGAATTATTACAAAGTAACTTTTTCATTTTGCTATCCTTGGAAATTTAGTTTAGTCGTTGAGTGTATGGCTAGACAAAAAATATTAGATTTCTTATAATATAACTTTTTTAAAAAACATTCTACCCTGTGTTTGCGCCATTCACAGCCATATTCCCAAAAGAAAGTATTGGTTTTCTTTCAGCAGGCCTAGACTTTAAACATCAGTTAGTAGATATGTAAATAAACTAAGCTCTTACTCTTTTAGTACGTGCTGAAAGGCATCTTTCAAACATATTTTTAAGTCCAATATTTGTTCCGAGTGGAGAAAAAAGAAACGTTATAGAATCCACAGTTTTTTCTAAAATTTCTGACATTTTATTTAACCCCAACACAAAATGATAGTACAACAACTAGCAAACAACTAAGAGCAGTTTATTCTTTGTTTGAGATTTAGGGAAAATAAACATTTGTATTCTATGCAAGGAAACTGATTCAAAGTACAATTACGCGGTTGAACTATTCCACAACACCACCGTCAAGTTTACAAATTCGTGGTGAACGTTCAAATTAGTAACTTTCGAGGGATCGGCAGGGAATAAACCTCTGTGAAGTGTCACTAAATTAGCAGTTAAAATACCTTTTCATATATTTGTTTCATATGGTAACATTTCGTTTTCAAGTGTTGGCTACAAAGTGTTCATGATGTACATCGTCTCGAGTTCTTGATATTCGTACGTTTATGGGGGTGTGGATTCCTCCCCATCAATGGCGATCAAACCAACGGCAAGCAACGGCTGTGGGTAACTAAACTTTGTAAACTAATAATTACTTTGTCTCGACACCTCGGAGTGAAAATATTGTGATCGTCAAAAATTCGAAACCGAGATTTTGAAAGATGTTGACGTTTCATAGCTCCCTGTAACAAAAAAAAGTTGATTCCGCAATGCCGTCTGACTGTTTGTACCTTAGTTTGGGCTAGAATCAAAACCATTTTACCGTTTGGGCTAAAACTTTGTATTTGGGGTTTACATAAGGCCCCCCCCTCCCCCGAGGAGTTTTTGGAATTAGATATCTAACCCTAAATATGAGGCTAGTTTATTGAAAGGCAAAAAGAGAATAAATCTATTTTATCGAAATTCACTCTAATGATTTTGATTAAATTTAATATCTAAACACAGTTTATCATTATAAACAAGATTGACATTTTCATTTTCTCATGAACATGACTTTGAGGGTACTTTACATAGGGAAGATTTTCAAATTTTCATCATTTCTACGTAACTATTTGAGAGTCGTAATAGCTTATCATTTTAAAGTTGTAGTACTATGAAATGTAAAATTCTTTTTTTATAAAACCAATAAGTTTTGAGCTATAAACATATATATATATATATATATATATGTATACTTTATAATCAGGGGTGTAGTGAAGTGGGAACGCTGGTGAACGCCGTTCTGGCACTGCTTTTCGTGGCAAAATATTTAAAAAATTAGTAAAGTTTTATACTTTGCAATTCCAAGTTAACTAATTGATTTTATATCAATATTATGTTTAAACTTTTTTCATACTATTAATCAATAAATTCTGATCAAATTTACAGTGCTCTATGCAAATTCCTGGAATTTTAGGGGAAGTGCGTTAAGTAAGTTTCTGCCTTAATAATCATTAAAATATGCTCCAAATAGTTTCTAGAGGCACTTATGTTTGTGCAAGCCTTTCGCCTACGGCGGTTGGGGGTCCCAAAACCCCACTTCAACTTTGGGGTTGCTACGACCTTGCGTTTCGGCACTGCTAAATTTACGACTACAAAAATAAATTTGATTCTTATGCTCTTTGGTTGACAAAGATGTTTCTCTTTTTCTCATTTTTTCTGTAACAGTGTTCCTTGTTCCTAATGCCATAGAGTCAGTGGCGGCCTGAGGTAAATTTCGCGCCCAGGCGGTATTGCTTTTTGGCGCCTCTCTACCTAACCGGTGGATAATATAGTCCATTCACCATAGGAGTGTAGGTAACTAACAGCTAGCAAAAATTAGGAGATCAAATCTCATGTCTCCATTTGCCAAACAATATTAACTGCAATGACCATAATATGTTGATTTATTGTCACTTTTGGCAGTCAAAACTTTCACAAAAAAAAATATTTTTAATTTAGTTTTTCTTTTGGCACTTCTTTAATCTTCTGCTAGCTGCCAGCTATCACATTTCTCATGGTGATTGTACTCTTGGAAAATATGAAAATAATCCCCAAACCTAACGACTAAAAACCTAACATAGCCTGGGCGTGATAGGAAAATAATCCCCAAACCTAATGACTCAAAACCTAACGTAGCCTGGGCGTGATAGGAAAATAATTGAAGGGAAAACTCCACAAATGTTAAACATACGTTAAACGTTTCACTTTGAGATTGTACAAAAACTGTTAGGATTACAAATAAAACTATAAGAACCTGTTTTGTAGACAATGTCATCCTCTATTTTTTTATTATAAGTTTAACAAACACTTTGACATTATGAATAGTTAACGTTATAATTGCAAACAAAAAGTTTTAGGGCGCCATTATTTCAAGCTGGAAAATATAAAATAACTTTTTAAGAGTGGCACTAGATTCTATTTTACTCACCACAAAATAAAACTAATGTGTAAAATTCCATATTAGTATAAAAAAATTGAACGTTTGTTAAGCTGAGTAGTTTCACTATCACGCCCTGTCTACGTTAAGTTTGGAGTTGTTAGATTTGGGGACTATTTTCATATCACGCCCAGGCTACGTTAGGTTTGAGGTTGTTAGGTTTGGGGATTATTTTCATTTCACGCCCAGGCTACGTTAGGTTTGAGGTTGTTAGGTTTGGGGATTATTTTCATTTCATGCCCAGGTTACGGTAGGTTCAAAGTTGTTAGATTTGGGGATTATTTTCATTTCATGCCCAGGTTACGTTAGGTTCAAAGTTGTTAGATTTGGGGATTATTTTCATTTCACGCCCAGGCTACGTTAGGTTCAAAGTTGTTAGATTTGGGGATTATTTTCATTTCACGCCCAGGCTACGTTAGGTTTGAGGTTGTTAGTTTTGGGGATTATTTTCATTTCATGCCCAGGCTACGTTAGTTTCAAAGTTGTTAGATTTGGGGATTATTTCCATATCACGCCTAGGCTACGTTAGTTTCAAAGTTGTTAGATTTGGGGATTATTTCCATATCACGCCCAGGCTACGTCAGGTTCAAAGTTGTTAGATTTGGGATTATTATTCATATCACGCCCAGGCTACGTTAGTTTCAAAGTTGTTAGATTTGGGGACTATTTTCATATCACGCCCAGGCTACGTTTGGCTATGTATAGCTATGTTTAGCACCCCGGGCAGCCGCCTGGTTCGTACGGCCCTTGAGCCATACTGCATAGAGTAACAGTGTATATTATTTCAATTCATAAATCCTAACGAGTTTTTAGTAAATGTCTATTTCAAGATAAAAGCAAGAGGAAGTCTGTGTGGTGCACTGTACCATTTATTTTTTATTACTAAAATACAAAATTACCTTTACCTCTATGTGAGTAGGTTTGTGGATCTTTAATTTCCAAGACACTTTTATTTGTATTATAATTATTATTATTATTTGAATTTACCAACGTATCGGCACAACTAGAGGTCATTTAACATCATTAAAACCATTCTACTCATGTTAATTTGTACAACAAGATCCATACTTTCTGAACCCCCTTTTTTAACAACCTGTATATACGTGTGTTTGTGTGTTTAATTTATCTAAAAAAAAAGATGTATTAAACTAAAATAATTTGATGAATATTTTCAGGGGATAGAAATAATAGCTAGAACACACATGCCCACCCACTCCTAAGTAAACTCCTGGATGAGCCACTGAATCTTATTATCTTCAAAATTAATTCTGCTATAAGTGGGAAAAGGTCTCTTATTACAAAACCAACGTTATACAAATTGGTTTTATCTAATCAAGGAAACACTGTTTATGCAAATTATTTATATCTATTATTCTCTATAATAATGTGATAACTTCAAAACTATATTCTTGTATTTCATGTTTTATTTAATTTTAATTTAATTGAAATTACGTCCTATTGTAAAAAAGTAAATATTAACCTGTAACTTTTTTATTAATATAGTTCATTTTAAATTTACAAGTTTAATATAATTAAAAAACGCATGTTTTTACTATAAATATTTTCTAAGCAATAGAGTAAACATATTTATCGGTCTTATATAGTAGGTATCCATCCGAATCTTAAATAAAACTTTTCCCAACGTGGTGTAATTTCTTAGTGTTAATAATATTTTAACAGACATGTCAAAATGAACTTTGTGAAGTTAACGGTTAGAAATAATTTTTGCCCTCACTTAAGTGCATAGATTTTGTGCTATTGAAGACAAGCTATGAACCAAACATAAATATCTTGGATAGCAAAATGTAACATGTTTCAAACTAATGTGGGATGGATTATCTAAGTTTCTGGTTTAAATATATGATACATACTAATTTTTTTTTCACTAAACGTGCTTCTTTAAATGTTTTCACTATAAGTTATTGGAATTAATTTGGTCAAAAACACTCTTTTGAAAATTTAATACGATAAACTTTCCTTATTTAAATCTAGGCATTATTAAAATATTTACCATTTGGATTTGAGCTATTCATTACAATACTTATTATTCATCAAGTTTAATTTTTAAATACCTATTAAAAATGTAAATAATAGCTGGCACATTAGACTAATTCAAAATTGGCATACTGGTTGGACAAGTTTCGTCATCCCTGATTTAGGGTATACATTAGGTACCTTCACATTTTGTCTATGTAATAAAACCACAGTATACATTTATAAAAACAGTCCTACTTTTAATTAAAAGTACTGCTATGATTAAAAGAGAAATTAGTTTAAATGTGTAGGTGAGGTTATGTAAATAATTTGAAATAAAAAAAATTGTACCATTCTTTCACTTTCTATATTCAATGTCATAATTAGTTAATAATGTTATGCAGGGCTTAAATAAACTGTAAAAAATAAAAGTAAACTCTTGTATTTTGATTATTTATTATTAAAAAAGTTTATGTGATTTTTATGTTGATGTTACAATTCATTATGAGCTATTTCATATGATGTCCTGAACTGTAGGCCTATATATTTTTATCTCCAACAATAATGATAAAAATAGAAAATAACGCTAGAAAAAATTATATTGAAAAATCAAGGGAACATTAATAAAAATGACATTATCAGCATAGGTCTTGTTTTATGTATCCAAACTAACATGAAAAGCATGTGCTATCATACACAATTCGTCACAACCACTTTAGCAAATCAGGAATATTTAGACAAAATACCAACTGACAAGATAGGCACAACTATATAGTTGAGTGTAGTTTCTTTAAACCACTATGTTTTCGCTAATTTTAGTTGAATTGAAGAGAATGAACATCTCTTGTATTGTTAAAAACTATTTTCCACTATTCTGAAGCTGTGATCCAAACATAAAATGGCTATTTCAGGGCCTAAGCCTGATTTTTTATTAATCTTCAACTGCATAACCTACAACTAGTTTGCTTGTGAATTTACATAGGTGATATTCAAAGGAAAAGTTAAAACTTGCCTAGAAGTAGAATTGAACAAATTACTCGGGCAAGAACAATAAAGTTTTTCCTGCTGGATTTGGTCTCGTCCCATAAGCTGTGGATAAAAGCCACACTAGTTAAGAAACTTTATTTATTTATAATAACACATGAATTATGTTATCTCCTCTCACTGATGCCAGTTCTGTCCGAGGCAATGACAGATTCTTGTGGACCTGTTACCTTCCCAGTGATGAAAGGGAAGCCATGTAGGCCTAGTCCACAAGCTACTCCCATTCACTCTCACACTTATAATTGTGGTTAATTTGATAGGCTTCATGAATGGATACAAATTATTGTGAATGCATTAAGAAAGTAATGATTAGGTCTACTAATATTTATCTTTGCCTATGCTCAGAGGAGGAAGTAAAGCAAATTGAATACACTATATACCATACTTTTAATAGAAAACTGAATTTGATATAGGCCTATTGTTAAATCATTAGTTACAAGCTTTTTATTATAATACTGTATCTATAACGTATATAGTTTTCATAACTATATAAGCAAAATATTTTATAACTACCTCATAAATTTATCAAATTCATTATATTCTTTTTTATAATTTAGGGTCATTACCTTAACCAATATAAATACATTTTAGCGTTAATATAACCATATTTAACTATATCCATTTACGTTTTATAGTGAAAATATTAAGACTAAAGATTATTTACTTTTATCAAGTTCATTTACGTCACATGGCGATGTTTTAAAACTCGCGGCAAGATAATACGTATTTTGATTGGTGTTCAACTACTTCATGGTGGTACCAACCCTATAATATACATAGCTAAACCAGCTATCATGGTTGTCAACTCACTCTTTTCACACCCATCAAAGTTCACGTGCCATAGCGGTTATAACATAGTGTTCCATGCTCGCAGTTATGATATCGCGTCAGAAGATGGCCGTCATGCCTTCGGCCGTCATGGCCTATGACGCGCAAAATTAAAAGATCCGTGCTCGACCTGCTGCAAAACAACCTGTCCTCTGTCCTCTTGAACCACTGCATGTTTGCCTCAGTTTCAGCTCGGGTTGAAGGCAGGTTGATGTGCTCTCGCAACTTGCCAGCTATTATCTCTGTAATTGTGTGGATAGCCTCACAAGTGGCGCTACTATTAACACCACACAGATCTCCAGCTATAGAGAAATACACAATAATAAATTATTATAAAAGAATATTGTGGGCATTATACACGAAAAAAACATTTAGGGCCGGGACAGTATGCAAAGAGGGCGGAACTCTTTACAGATTTTCTTTGTCATATTATGGCAAATTTTGTATTTTGTACCATCCATAAACACAATAACAAAAGCAAATTATAACAAAATAATTGCTATATAACTTCGCAAATTGACGCGATTGTTACACAATAATGCCAGGCGTTTTTGATTGGCCTCGGTGAGTTTTCTTTTAACTTTTAAAAGTACTGTAAATGTAAGATATGTTTACAATATTTAATTTGCAATCATTTTTAATTTGCTACCTTATTTCTGTGGGCCTATATTTATTTCATTTTCCAGAAAATTTAGGCCTAAGTCTTTTACCACCAACTCTACTACCTTTTAGCTACGGCCACACTAGACCAAAAGGAAAGTTGGTTGTCATATATTAGCAACAATTAAATAACAATATGAATGTTTTATTCAAGATAACAACAATGAAACAATAATTTACATGGCCTCAAAAATCCATCGTGGGTATGTTGAAAATCATGTTAATAATAAAGCGCAGTTCGATCATATGAATGTTCCAAACATGAAACATATCTGTAAGTCAACTGGGTCAGTCTGGAAGAGACAACAACTCGACCAAACTACACTGTCAGTTTCACAATAGTGAATATTGACAAAACAACCTTAAACGTTTGACTATTTGAACAAATCATTACTTTATAAATATCTAGTCAGATATTTATTTGACTACAAAAAAGAGCCTAATGGGCATCTTTGAAATTGTTACAAAAGTGTCTGCTTCAATACATTGAATACAGACAGAAAAAATAAGAAAGTTAAACTTAATATCACATAGATATTTCAATAAACACGAGAGTTTGGCTTACCGACCTTAAGTCAAAATCCCGCGGGACTATTAAATGTCGACACAACTAAAACGTTAACAAAATCCCTACTTGTTAATAAAAAATATGACATACAAAAAAAGTCTAGTTAAACCACAATTAATTTCAATTAAATAATTTGAAAAATATAAAAGTCTAAATAAATCAATCAGCAAAATTTCACGTTACTTTAATATATAATTCAAATAACAATTAAATAAGAAAACATTATCAAAAAAGGGATTTTACATTTACATTAAACTAAAAGATTGCTTTAAATAAGACTCCTAATGATCTAAATGAATTAAATGTTCAAAAATTGTCTGGATAAAACCACTTCAAATAGCTTCTAGAGTCGTGTAACTAAGAAAAAAAATCAGTCGAAGAACACTCTAATTAACTTCTAGGGCCATATAAATAAATAAAATTCTAGGCAGATAAATTTTAGATTGTTGTAATTTTGAAGAATTTTCTTGCGATAAGCACTACTAATAGTTTTTGAAAACCTTTCATTTTTAGAAATTGGCCAGTAGAAAATCACTTATACATCTAATAGAGTCATCTACTTAAAAAAATCCAGAAGAGGACCATTTCAAATTGCTTCCAAGCAGATCCAATTTTCAAAATATCGCCGAGCGAAGTCCACGTTAAATAGATTTTAAAGGGATCTTGTTTTTGAGAAAAATTCAGGTGAGGGGCAATCTAAATAACTTCTAGAAACAACCAAATTTAAAAATATTTTAGGGGGAAGACCCCTTAAAATAGTTTTTAGAAAATCTAAATTAAAAAAACTCTGGGTGAGGACTTTTTAAATTAGATTCTAGAGGCATCAAAATTTTAAAAATCTCTGGAAGGAGAAATACTTCAAATAGTTTTTAGGAGAAAAAAAACTGGAGACAGGACTACCTAAACAGCTTTTAAAAGAGTATAATTTCTGAAAATTAGTAACAACGAAAGCGGGAAGTGTGGTGTAGGGGACGTTATTGCCTCTTCTGGAATAAATTAGATGTATTTCACACCTTCTGACATTCTTGAAATTGAAACTGAAAAACTTGCATTAAACTACAAAATAGCTCCTAAGGCCGTTAATTTTTTTTTAATGTGCCAGGTAGATGACCACTCTAAATAGTTTCTATAGGTATTGAATTTGAAAATTTTTCTGGGATGGATGCAAATACTTTTTTTTAAATCAGGCAATAACAACTCAAATAGCTTCTAAAAGTATCCAATTTAAAAAAAAGTCCAGGTGAGTATCATTACAAATAACATATAAATATATATACTATTTTTTAAAAACTGCTGGAGATGACAACTTTCGAAAAAAATAAGGTCAAGAGCACTCTAAATTGTTTCAAGGGGCATCCAAATTTCAAATATTTCTAGGGGAGGACAACTTTAAATAGATTTTAGAGGAATCCTATTTTTTTTTAATTCAATATGAGAACTACTCAAAAAAACTTTTAAACTAACTTCCAAAAATTTGCTAAAGGAGGAGCACTCCAAATAACTTATAGAAGCATTCAAATTTCAAAAAAATCTCTGGAGAAGACTACTAATAAAAACAATTCCATATTCAAAATTTGTGAGGGCGATCACTCCAAATAGCTTTTAGGGACATCCAATTTTCAAACATTTATCGAGAAAGGGTGGTAAGTCAAGACTAGACTGCAATTAACATTTAGAGCACAGCGTTCTGATGATACTTTCTTCGATGAGACTTACAGCAAAACTTTAGAGATATTTGAGGAAATTAATTATAAATCGTATCAGTTAAACCAGTATTTTGATGCTAAGACGACAGCTAGGAAAACAAATACCTTTCAGAAATAAAGAAAAACGAAATTCATATAAATGTGTCAATTCCTTATTTCAAGGTATTGTCAAACGATTAAAAAAAAGTTGCAACCGAAGATAATATGTTTAAATTTGACATTGACATAGCTGATTTCAGTTTTATCAAGTTTTTTTCTTTTTTTAAGGAATTAGAAGGAGAAATAAGTTTTTTAAATGCATATTTTAGTATACTTTCTAACAACCTTGCACTTTCAGGACAGGTTTCAGACCATTGATATGGAAAATGGATTTTAGCAATTTATTAAGGCTACCAAAGATTTAGCGTGACTCCTGTCACAAGTACCGCTTGTGAATGTGCTTTTTGTAAACTGATTCAGGCCAAGAATAAACTACAATTATTCAGGACCACCTGGATAAGTTAATGCATCGATATATTGAACAATTTGGATGTTGATCTAATTATTGAAAAACTGAAAAGCTATATTTAAAAAGGTGTAATAAGTGCAAAAAGGGTAAAAAGTTCATTTAATCAAAAAGGATGAAAAGGGTAAGTAAAAAGGGTTAAAGTATAAAAATTATAAAATAATTAAAAGGGCTATAAGGGGAAAAGGGAAAACTCCAAAAATTAAAAAAATTCTTAAAAGGTAGATAGAGCAAAAAGGGTAAAAGCGGTAAAAGGTATATAAACGGTAAAAGTGCCATAAGGGCAAAAATGGTAAAAAGTAAATATCAAATAGGATATAAAAGTTAAAGATGTAAAAAGTGACAATAAGGAAAAAAGGGCAAGGGCTCAAAAAAGGTAAAAAAGACAAAAAGAGCCAAAATTCCAAAAATTGCTTAGAAGGTAGATAGGACAAGAGGGGTAAAAGTACCAAAAGGGCAAAAAAAAGAAAAAGGAAAAATGTGCCAAAAGGGCAAAAAAAGTTCAATAAGGCAAAAAGAACAAACGGATTATAAGGGGTAAAAGTGCCAAAAAGGCAAAAAGTGTACCAAAAGGTTTCAAATTTGTAAAAATGTTAAAAGGACTAAAAGGGGCAAAAGGCACATTAGTGCAAAAACGTAATCGGAAGGAAAAGGGCAAATAGGATGAAAGGTATAAAATTCGAATATTTTTCATTAGATCTACTTTTTAGCCTTTTTACTCTTTCCTTTTTACCCTTTTGCACTCTTTACAACTTTTTAACCTTTCTACCCTAAAATAAAACCCTCTTTTCCCCTTTGACCTTTTTTGGTTTACTGCCCTGTCTGAACTTTTACCATTTTAAACGGTTTTACACTTTTTACACGTTTTACTTACCCTCTTTAACCTTATTTTAAAAACATTGATAAGCTATACCTTTTAACACTTTTTATATTTTTTGCTCTTTTCACCCCATGCCAGTGTAACTTTTCTACTCTATTGCCATGTAACTTTTCTTGTTACTTTATTGGAGTAGTTGGTTAACTTGATTCTAATTTCACTTTTAACTTGTAGCTTGTTGGTTTTGGAAGCGTGAAACATATTAACAACCAGGCATGTGTTTTGTTGATCAACTTTATTTAATATGAAAGTCTTAAATTATTTAGTAACATTTGAAAGCTCTGTTGTTCAGATGAATAACGACACATCCTGAGTGACAATACACCTATTTAAAACCTCACTTGTCCAAAAAAGGTGAACGATACTGGATCGTGCGTCCAAATTGAACTCATTAAACCTCGCTCATATAGAAGTGAGACCTAGCGGATACTCGATGCGAGTTGAACTGACGTCCCGCCGCGCGGAGGCCAGAGAGGAAGGCGGCCGACCTGCCCTCTAGCGCCACACACGACAAGCACACAGCTCAACAGCGCGGGTGATACGTATAGTGTGACGTCACACTATACACCAGAAAAGTTTATATACGGAAAATCTAAAAATATTTCTCCGGGATATTGGCGTGTGGGGGTTATAAATATACAAATCACTTTAGGTGAGGTAGAACAATAAAATTTGGCAAACATGTAGAAGTACTACTCTAGATATTCAAATAAGTTCTAAAAGCTTAAAATTATACAAACTTTTTGATACCCTTAGCTTTGGTTAATTTTATATTATAATTAAAAATAAGGCTTCTTAAAGATTCCCCGTGCGAATAACGGGCACACAAGCTAGTTAGTTCTAATAACAGATACACAGCACACTCAGATTCTTAAAAAATAAAATCTATAGAATGGCTAAATATTGTGTCCACACTACTAAATTGGTAAAGTTTGTACACACAAAGTATGACCGATTATTTGAACTAAACACTCCCTTTATGTACCTGGGCTCAAGCAGCATTAGGGATTTACTAGCTCTAATATTTTTAAGCATGGTTAGTTAAATCCCTAATTTTTTGTTTAATCACCGCGTTTACTACCTGTTCAGGTTATACGCATAGATGATAATTATTCTAATGGGGTAGGGATGAGAAAGGAAGAATCTTAGAGGTAATATACTCGCATTCGCGTGGAAGGAGAGTGGGGAGCAATTTAGGAAAATCCATCCTCAATAAACACGACTGGAATTCGAACCCCTATTTCTCCGTTAGCAGCAGGCCAAACCAAAACGAGAGTGACGCCTTAGACCGTTAAACCACTGAATTGGGTATCGATCCTTAATTTGTTTTCTGTATTTGGCACCCATACTTTATACAAGCGAATGGTAGTACAGTTTCACGTTAACTTTGGTTTGTGAAATACATTATAAACAATAATTAATATCTGGCTTATTGAAAAGTACGTAATTCATTAATGAATTAGACACGCTTTGGTTTGTGCTTGTTTTGTTTAGTGATGACTGGTGTGGGAATGTCTTGTGTGTCAGCCGGAGCGAGGTAACAGATGGGAGTGGCCAAACCAACTCTTGGCTCCACCCCTCTATAGTTCAGTGTTCCATCCAGAGATAGCCCTAGTAACAAGGAGCGAGATTTTAGCGTTACAGCCTCTAAGTAGATAACAAATTACTAGATAATTAAGCTGTGGATTATAAATATTTTTATAGTAAATTGGTCTTAAATAATTTAAAAGTGATAACTTATTTTATAAAAAGTCAAAATGCTGCGTTATTACATTTTTTAGCCTGTGTCAAAAATAGTCAATTTTAGCATATTTTCACAAATGATAAAAAATAAAGTAAGTAAAAAACAAAAAGTTAGGAGCAGGTCCCGCCTTTACATCCTTGCTTTACAAAATAAAACAAGTCCCTTGTTCCTGCGATGTGTTTACAAGGCTGTATAGGTTACGTAAGTTGGTCATGAGAACCAGCAAATAGGCTACGTTGCTCTGAAATGGGCTCTTAAGCGATGTAATGTGTCAAAGCTGTTGACAGTATGATATTGAAAGTAGGTATGGAAAAAAAACTTCCTCGTAGAAGAAAAAATCAAATACATAACGCATTTGAACTGATTCATCAAATGTTTGAAATATATTTAAAATCGGAATGATCAAACGAAAATAAATAATTATAGACGGATGTGTAAAAACATAATCATAAATATTAAATATTTTATAAAGTATTCTGGCGATTATATTGTAATCTTTACTAGATCGTCTATAGCAAGTCATTATGCCAAAAGCAAATGCAACTACTTAAAAATAATAGTTTTTAGATACTTACTAAACTAATTCCTTTATTAAAAGGTGAATTTGATCAAATTAAAAACATATTACAAATTAAAAAACATATATTTTAAAATATTAACACAGTCAGAATTTATTTGGAGCCAACATTTCAATTTCTGTAAAAAGTTCCGAGACTTCAACACTCTAAACTCTTTTCAAGTTTTACAATATGAGCTTTACTTTTTCAAACATCGACAAAAATAAAAATCCTCTATACATTTTTTCAATGATTTAACTATTTTTTATTTCATGCAGCCCTCTTTTATTCATGTGCTGTACTAATCATAAATCAAAGTTTGTCACTTGTAATGCAGTTTTATGACAAACTAAAATCCATTTATAGCCTTTTCGCTTTAATTTTTCTTTATAAGCTTAGGGATTAAAACTTAAAATCCTACACTTAGAGATAACATTCAGGATTTTCATTCAGGCTGTTTGTGTGTAAATTGTCGGAAGAGAGACTCTTCTGAGGAGGTACAATTCAGCTCCCCTCAGAATCATAAGGTGGGAGGCAGTTACAGGTGGATGGAGGGAATTGTTGAGGACATAACCACAAGGTGGGAGGGAGTTACAGGTGGATGGAGGGAATTGTTGAGGACAGAACCACAAGGTGGAAGGCAGTTACAGGTGGATAGAGGGAATTGTTGAGGACAGAACCACAAGGTGGAAGGCAGTTACAGGTGTATGGAAGGAATTGTTGAGGACAGAACCACAAGGTGGAAGGCAGTTACAGGTGGATAGAGGGGATTGTTAAGTACAGAACCACAAGGTGGAAGGGAGTTACAGGTGGATGGAAGAAATTGTTGAGGACAGAACCACAAGGTGGAAGGCAGTTGCAGGTGGATGGAGGGGATTGTTAAGTACAGAACCACAAGGTGGGAGGCAGTTACAGGTGGATGGAGGGAATTGTTGAGGACAGAACCACAAGGTGGAAGGCAGTTACAGGTGGATAGAGGGGATTGTTAAGTACAGAACCACAAGGTGGGAGGCAGTTACAGGTGGATAGAGGGGATTGTTAAATACAGAACCACAAGGTGGGAGGCAGTTACAGGTGGATGGAGGGAATTGTTGAGGACATAACCACAAGGTGGGAGGCAGTTACTGGTGGATGGAGGGGATTGTTGAGGACAGAACCACAAGGTGGGAGGCAGTTACAGGTGGATGGAGGGGATTGTTGAGGACAGAACCACGTGGATAGTCACATGTGATGACTTACGTTTATGCAGAAAACTAAACATGTTTAAATAATAATTTAAACATATATATATACATATAAATAATAATTTAAACATGTATAATATCATAAATAATAAGTTCACCTAATTATTTTTGTTGACTGCTTGAATCAACTGGTGTATCGTTGACCCCTTTCTATCACCGCGCAGTTGTCTGGCGCAGCGCCGGAGTATGGTTACTAAACCAGCCGCTAGAGCTGCGCCGAGCGAGGTGGGAGGGAACTCGTCCGGCACCGGGACACTAGTTATGTGGCCCGCTTGCAATGTGCATGGAATCGAGCAGATCAAGGAAGGAGAACAGTTTTGAATGTACTATATCAATATCTCTATTCAAACAATAAACCGTAATTCAAAGTTATATCTAATGTGTGTTTCAATCAGTGGGTCGCAAGGCTGGGTTCTACTTGGCAACAGATCCAATATTAAAGAGGAAACGCACAGGCTCATGGATTTAAGAGTAAAGGAGTTTCATTAGAGTGAGGTTGTTTCATGGTTCTAGAGCAGCAAGGTTTCGATTGTCTTCTTCTCATGTCTTTATTAGTGTTTTTAGATTGATTGAAACATCCTATAATACAACTCTTTTCTTATTCTGACACTTTTTATATGATTCATCGTATCGAAATTAAAATGATAAAACAGAGTTTAAATATGTGTGTAACATCAATTAGCAATACATATCTTTGTGAGTCTGCAATGTTGCTCACGGTTAAGTTACATGTTTCTACCGCTGCCAGCCTGGCAGGTATCAAAGCAAGATGGCTATAATGTTGCAACTAATTTGTTATATATATTGTTCAACCTGTTAATACATTTAATATCTTAATTACCTAATTTACTGAACATCACATTTGTTTTTAAGAACTTAGATTAAATATAAATGTTATTAAATATGTTTAAATTATTACTTTTTATCTAAGTTTCAAATAATGTATATAGGTATCTAATAAAATAAATAGAATATAAAATATTAACTACATCCTTGTCTGCCAAGCTTAGCAACACATATAAAAACCATTATTATATATCTTCATTATATTTCTAATAAGTTCCTTCATAGAAAACTATATTCTTTGCAATATGGTCTTTGTTGCATAAACAAAGCCTTTATTTTTTCTTACATCTGTTATGGTTAATTTTATCATTGGTAATAGAAACTAAAATATAATACCATTAACAATATAGAGGTATGTTGCCATGATACTGCGAAATACAAATGACATTAAAAACTGTTTGATTCAAGGTCTATAGGATATTAAGTAACGTAAACTGACATAATAAATTTTAATATTAAGTTTTATTTTGTAGTTGTTCTTAATACTTAAATTCTCAAATCTTCCTTGCAATATGACGACTCCCGAGATGTTGGTCCAACCAGCGTTAGAAAATTTGGACGAAACGAAGAGGGAGTTGCAACTGATACAAAGGAATTACCGTCGTTTACAGGACTACATTACGCATGAAGAAGCGAAACTAAAATGTCAAAAACAATTAAAAATAATGAATTCCTTGGAGAAAGAAAAGTTTGAAATTATAGCCTCGCTAAATGTGGCATCGTCCAGAGCACATGTTGAAAATGAAGTGGGTGTAAGAAGAACTGTAAAAGAACGTGTGGAATTAACTAACAGCCTGGATAAGGATATCAGGATGGCAGAGTTAAACGTGAAGGAACTGAACGATCACATCTTCCAAGGACAAAAACAAGTGATGGTTCTAAGCAAACAAGTGGATAGCGATCACACAAGTACAAAGAGAGCACTCCACACTTTAAAGAGTATCAACTGTTTGGAGAGCCGTCTTCGTGTTAACATTGAGAAGTGCAGCATCACTCTAAGAGATAATGCCAGGTATAACTGACTTTAATACAGAAACACTTTAAGAATAAAAACAAAAAATGTAAACAGTCATTAAGTACTGTTAATCGAATAGCTACAGGAAACACTTATTTACATATTGTATAGTAGGTCTAAAGGCTATACCACTATCTTGTAAATTCTAGATTAGTCAGAAAAGTGTCAATAATTGATTAGGAAACTGCTATTAGAAAATC
The DNA here is from genome assembly GCA_902155825.1 of Timema genevievae. NCBI lineage: Eukaryota > Metazoa > Arthropoda > Insecta > Phasmatodea > Timematidae > Timema > Timema genevievae. The sequence goes on from CABFWO010005991.1 coordinate 24,024, forward strand.
ATCTTGTATGTTATAGTTTTAAATAGGGATAATTTAAGTGTATTTTAGTGGGCCTATTGCATTATTCCGATAATTTCTCATTTTAAGATGCTTAGGATCACTGTACTCATATAATGGCTTTGTTTAGTATTGTTTTTTCAACGTAAGTTGCACAGACACCAGATATATCATCTCATGTTCAAAGCTGGTAATAACAAATTGCACTACATCAAAATGTATTATTTGTTCTTTGACCATACTGTATTAAGTTAATCAATTTCATTTTTTACTCCAGACTCAGAAAACAAATTTTGAACTATATAAAAGAACGTCGACTCTTCAACAAGATGTACACCTGTCTAATAGCTCGCTTGGATGCTGGCAAGAAGGTTGTGACTGACATGATCGAACAGACTACCATGGTTTACGACCAGCGAGAAGAATGCCAGGGACGAATGCTTCTTCTGAAAAAGAACTCTAAACATAACCTGTTCACTCACAGATCGGAGATGCAATCACTTCACCGCAGCGTGGACCACGAAATATGTCTACAGGAGTTCTTGAGAGCCAAGGGAACTAAACGGATTATGGAAACGGTCATGGCGTGTCGTCGACAAAAAAGGATTCAAAAATTAAATGAAGTAAAAAGGTCATTAGCTAGCTATAAGGGAATCCTTAAGAGCATAAAGAAGTTTACTAATCAAACCGATCTGACTGTGATTTCCAATGCATTCCGGAATCAAGAAGAACTAAACTTCAGGTAAAAATATTTATTTTAAAAGTTGATATTTACAGTGTTCATTGTTCTAGATACTCATTGGACTGGTTGGATAGAAACATAATTAATGTAAAAAAACATGCTTAAGTATTTTACAACTATACACTCCCTAATTATCCTGTTTATTTATATTGATTATCTTTAATTCTTACTATCTCGCTATCTTACAGTTAGAGAAATTATTGTGATCGTCAAAAAAATCGAACTCAAGATTTTGATGAATCTCGACGTTTCATGACCCCCCCCCAAATCCAAAAAAACTGTTTTTGAACTTCCGTCTGTATGTTTGTCTGTACCTCCAACTAGAGCCTAAACTATTTTACCAATTGGGCTAAAACTTTGTATCTAGGGGTTTAATAGGTCTGTCCCGAGGGGTTTTTGTAATTGGATATCTAATCCTAAAATTAAGGGTAGCTTACTGAAGGGCAAAAAGAGAAAAAGTCGATTTTCCCAAAATCGGCTCTAACAATTTTGATTAAATTTCATTTCAAAACATTTATATATATTCTAAAGAAAATGGCTACTCTAAATAATTTGGCCAAATGACTTTAGGGCTCCAGTCTGATGCGTAAATTATCACTTTTTATCATATCTCCGAAACTATTTGAGATATGACATTACTTTTCATTGTAAATATGTAGATCTATTTATAATACAAAATTTTATTCACAACAAATTTTGATAAAACCAATAACTTTCAACTTTTCGAACACTGAAGGTAAAGTATTACGACCATAAAAAAATCTAACCTGAAATGTTGATGGATGTCGACGTCTCATGACCCCCCCGAACTCTAAAAAGTGATCTTTGTAATGCCGTTTGTCTGTGTGTCTTTTTAACCCCAAAATTAAAAATAGTTTAATAAAAAGCTAAAAGAGAAACAATCGAGTTTCTCAAAATCGGCTCTAACGATTTTTATTAAAATGCGTATCTAGGCGTTGATTAAGATTATAAATAAACTAGATATTTTCATTTTCCTATGAAAATTAATTTTAGGGTACTTTACAGAAGCGGAAATTTCCGTATATCCGCAACTATTTGAGATACTAAATAATTTATCATTGCATCACTATTAAAAAGAAAAAACTTTTATATGAAATATATTTTTATAAAACCAACAGTTTCTGATATATTGGCAAATATATTAATAGAATTTTGTGAGCTTTAGTTGTAAAGAGATAGTATTTAAGTTTTAACACAATAATTCTTTAATGCCATAGAGTAAGAAATGATTAAGTCTCTCAAAAAGTGTATGTTCTCTTTCTTTCAACCTCTTAGGAGAAATGTTTATACAACATCATTTTAGATTCAATAGTCAATATTTACCTTTTTTATTGGTCAAAATGTATAAATGAGGAATTTAATAACACTGCAATAACCATAGATGTGCAACCCCTAATAAAATGTCAAAAATTTTAAACCGGAAGTCGACATTTTAATACGAAGTGTTGACCCACGGGGACATAATATCTATATTTTTAGTTTCTCGCTACCTTACAGTTTTGTGATCGTCAAAAAAATTTAACTTGAGATTTTGATGGATGTCAGCGTCTCATGACCCACCGAACCCTAAAAAGTGGTTTTCGCAATGCCATATGTCTGTCCAGCTGTCTGTCAGTCTGTACCTCGGGCTAGAACCTTAACTGTTTTACCGATTTGGCTAAAAATTGGTATATAGGGTTTTCATAGGTTTACCCCGGGGAATTTTTGTAATTAGATATCCATCCCTAAAATTAAGGGTAGTTTCCTTGAGGGCGGAAAGAGAAAATATCCATTTTATAAAAATTGGCTTTAACGATTTTGATTAAATTTCATTTCTAAGCTTTGATCAATATTTCAAACCAAATAGCTACTTTCAACGTTTCGTCAAAATGACTTTAAGGGTTCCAGTCTGATGCGTAAATTCTAATTTTTAATGTTATCTCCGTAAGCCTTTGAGATATGAAATTAATTATCATTGCATACATGTGAATCTATTTATAATAAACATCTTTTACTTGAAATATATTTTTATAAAACCAGAAGTTTTCACGCTATGCACAAATATATATTTCTTTTAACTTTACCAACACTTTAAGGTAGACCTAAAGTTTTACGACATTAAAAAAATCTAGCCCGAGATGTTGGTGGATGTCGACCCCTCGAACCCTAAAAAGTGGTTTTTGCAACGCCATCTGTCTAACTCTAAAATTAATAGCAGTTTACTCTCAAAATTGGCTATACGGTTCTATCTCTCTCATTTTAGACTCAATAGTCAATAATTACTAATCTAATTGGTCAAAATTTATAAAAGATAATTTTAATAGCAATAGATATCCCCTAATAAAATGAAGAAAATTTTAACCATAAATAAAAATTTTAATACGAAGTGTTGACCCTTGGGAACCCAATATCGATATTTTGTATTGATCAAAATATACAAATGAAGACGTTAATTCTTTAAAAATAAAATTATGAAATTTAAAACCATGAATAAAAAATGTTTTACGTATGTCTAGCACAATTGGTTCTTGGGTTTGCTAGTGTAAATTATATTACGAATTTTGAGTAAATATCTCATTTCTAAAAAAAATAGGGCGAGAGAGCTTGTGCGGAGTTCTGTACCATTTATTTGAACAAGGTATCATAAAAGTGTAGATTTTCTTGTCGAAAACATTTTACGATGATGATTATCAGCAATTATAGGCCTTGGGGAATGGCGACCACGCGTCAACTTCCAAAGACACCTCCATCTTGTTCTATCGTGGGCAGTTTTTTTTACATCTGCTTCCACTCCTAGCTTACGATCCTTTGTGACTTCCTTTTACTTTGTTCTGGAACAACCAAGTAGTCATGATTTCTGGAATGCCCTCGAACACTACTCTCATGTCCTCTTTCTGGTCTCATCCTGGATGCATGACCCACTTATATGATTAAATTATATTGTATTTTCTGCATTACATTTGGCTGTTTTACCACATCATAATATATGTATCTATTTTTCCTTCTTCTGTACTGTTCTTCTTTTACTGGACCCCATATTTCTCCCATAATATTCTACTTAAATACCCTTAGTCTCTATCTTTCTATCTTTGTTGTACCCCACATTTCTGGTCTATATAGTAAGTATTATCAGACATAGTATATCATTGCACACTCCCAGCTTGGCTACCCGTTTTTAATAGGTTCTTGATGCTGTAATAGCTCCAAAATCCCACCCTTATTCTTTTGTGAAACTCTTCCTTTATATGGTTTTCTATTTTAGAAATGTTTCTCACTTTCTTTAAAACAATTTCTCTTATTTTTACTGTTCCTCATTCATTCTTCTTCTCGACAAGATCATCATTTCTATCTTACCTTCGTTAATGGGCAGACTAACCGTCTTTAAATTCTTTACCAGCTCCTTTACCATTTCTGATATTTCTATATAGTTTTCTGCCATAATCGCTATGTCGTTTACAAAGACAAGCCATTTGTGATTCCCATTCATCCCTTATACACTCCATTACTTATTTTCCATTTCTCGCATTACCTTTTCTAATACTAGGTTGAAGAGTATTGGCGTTATCTCATATCCCTTATTTACTCAAATTTTTATTTTCAATTTGTAACTTCCTTTATTTACACAAAATGTATAAGGCCAAAAAAGTAACAAAAAATAATTAAACAATCAGAGTGAGTCGTTTGAGTGATTTAATGATAACAGACTACTGTTCCTCAAATGCACGCAGCTCACCCGGTTGGGAAAATAGCCCTAGGACGGTCGTCCCTTGTGCCCTTATTTTCTGGAATTCTCATGACATAATTAATAAATAAATAAATAACCTAAACCTATGGGTGCTCGTAGAGTGCGGAAAAAATTTACAACAACATTAAGGAAATACCAGAGATAAATTTTAAGTAGTTTATTTATAGTAATACATTATTACTAATAATATATTAAAAAGTTATGAAAACAATGTATAAAGGTACATATAATAAATGCGATTAACGTATTATTTGAATATTTAAAACGTTGAATATATATATTGTTAAATGTTAAATCTTGAAAGTTCATTCGAAATTCAGTATTCAATAATATATATTAGTTCACACTAATTTCATATGAATTGATTAAGTCCAAGATCCTCTTTTAATACAATCACAAAAGCATATATAATAGTCCAAAACCATTAACCTCATCTTTCAAAAGAACAAATCCCTATTTACAAAGTTAATGGAATAATCCACTTGATTGAATCTAACCTTAAAAGTAGTTGATGAATTAAATGCATCAAAAATAGATATGAATAATATACAAAACTTACTTAAATAAGCTTAATTTTATTTAGATTAAAAAAAGGAACAAAAGTTATTGCCAAGGCTTTTCTTACTTTACATTTAGTATCAAAAGTTGTTTCGAGGTCATCTATGTAATTAAACAATTAGTAAAAGTATTATCAAACACCATCTTAGTTATCCAATTTTCTAAAGAGACTAAATGTTCTCCGTGGATATATAAAAATAAACATAAAGCTCACTCGCAATCATATCTTAAGATATTTCAGTAATTAACTTAGGACCAGCAATAATTGTTCAATATCAATTGAAATTATCATTGACTTGCAGTAAAAAAAAATATCAAATATTTATTAATTTAGAATTATTTTACTATCTATCTCTAAGATTAAAAAATAATTCATACTGAAATTTTAAATTATCGACATATTTTGATTCTAGCAATGGTCTCTGAGCTCACGATTTATTATAGTCTTTGGAAATATTTTCAAATCAACAACGATCAAATTTAAACCCATTTCCAATATCGTAGTATTTTAATTTGTCATTCACGACTCTTCTGTCGTTCTTCATTCGTTACTACGAAAAAATCAACTATAAATGCTTACTATCGTTACTAGATAGCAGCACTGCCTGCAATATTAAACTAGCTATTTTTATTAACATTAGTACACATAATTCTTTGAATTAGACACTAAAGGTTATATGCTAAGGTTAATTATTATAAGTAATATGAGTAAGTAATAAAATTAAAGAATCAAACGCAATAGGCTTCGGATGAATTACACATAAATCTTAATTCCTTCATAAGTTGAAAGGGAAGGGACAGATTTGCACGCTCGGAACGGGAATTGTGATAACTAGTTAGCGTTCGCTCATCAAGTTAGGGGGTTTGAAGGGATTGGTAGTGAGCCAGCCATGCGGTGAACGATATGACTCATATGAACGACTCTTCATGAACATGAACGACTCTATTGAGTGAGCGAGCTCGCGTCAACGAGCTGATTTGACCCATCACTACTGACTATACGCCTTCTAGTGTTCACCGCTTTAACTCTGGTCGTGTCAGTCAGTTGCTTATGCGCTATGTAGAGATGGGCAGAACGGCTTAAAGTGATTCAGTTCAGTGAAATGAGCCGTTCATTTTTATCGTTCAGTCGTTCGCGAACGAATACTTGTTATGCAGCTCATCGTTCGCGACCGACCTGATACCGGCTATTGGATCATCGTTCGCGACCGACCTGATACCGGTTATTGGATCATCGTTCGCGACCGACCTGATACCGGGTAGTGGATCATCGTTCGCGACCGACCTGATACCGGGTAGTGGATCATCGTTCGCGACCGACCTGATACTGGCTAGTGGCTCATCGTTCGCTACGGCTTTCAATCTGTCAGTTACCGGTACCATTTGGAGAAACACATCGTGTAAATGAGCTATTACCTTCGCATCAAAGGCCTGCTTTCAGGGAGAAGTTTTTAAAGTTTATTAAATTAATTATTGTATTATTTGTGCTCATGAATCAAATCTAAAACTTATTAAAGGTAGCACTTTATTTATTATGATTAATTACGTAGTATAATTGTATTTAAATGCACATTTGTTTAAAAAAATAAAATACCACTAAGAAAAAGTAAACTTTGGGATCACTTTTCCGAAATTGAAGACAAAAAAGCCAAGTGTGGGTATTGTTCACAATTCGTCAGTTTAGCTTGTGGTTCTACCGGGAACTTAATGAGACACCTTAAAGCCAAACACCCTACTTTTAGAAGTGATTTTCCTCATAGGTCAGTACCATCAGTTGATCAAGCCACATTAAACTTAGTTAGCAAACTGTCGACGATGTAGATATTATAGATATAGAAGTGAATTCAAGACATTAACCAACCGTCTAAGTCAAACCAGGCCTCTCAGTCGGCGCCCCGGAACTAGCCCGCGGGCCGTAGGTTGCGGTGCACTCCCTTAGCGCACGTGATAGTTTTAAAATATTTGAGTTTCTAAGAAAGCATTTAAATTTTCCTCTTGTAGCCTTTTTCCTAAATTCTAGAGACCATCTACCTGTGAGGACAATGTTGCTTATTGGTTGGCATTATGTTCGAGAGGGGGGGACGGGCCGCAGAGGAGGTAGATTTGCTGAACAAGGAGGGAAGAAAACTTCTTTCGGCCGAAGATTTTTCCGATTGTCTTGTGTCGTTCAATTCGAACTAGTTCATGTCTATAAGGTGAACTAGTTCGACTCGTTCACCTTGAGGAGCCGTTCAATTTAAACCAGTCGTTCACGAACGACACAGCTCTAGCGCCTAGTGATGGGTCGAACCAGCTCGTTGACGCGAGCTCGCTCACTCAAAAGAGTCGTTAATGAAAAGTCGTTCATATGAGTCATATCGTTCACCGCATGGCTGACTCGCTCCCAATCCCTTCAAACCCCCTAACTTGATAAGCGAGTGCTAACTAGTTATCACAATTCCCGTTCCGAGCGTGCAAATCTGTCCATTCCCTTTCAACTTATGAACGAATTAAGATTTATGTGTAATTGATCCGAAGCCTATTGCGTTTGATTCTTTAATTTTATTACTTACTCATATTACTTATAATAACTAACCTTAGCATAAAGCCTTTGGTGTCTTATTCACAGAATTATGTGTATTAATGTTAATAAAAATAGTTAGTTTAATATTGTAGGCAGTGCTGCTATCTAGTAACGATAGTAAGCATTTATATTAGATTTTTTCGTAGTAACGAACGAAAAATGACAGAATGACAAACACTCGTGACTCTTTCTAATGTAGTGTGTAATGGCGGAGTGAACGACTCGCTCACGAAGTGAGAGTCGTTCGTTCACAGCTCTCGTTCAAGAGTCGTTCAATTTGAATGACTCGCTCACGAGCGATCCATCACTACTAGCGCCATGGCCTTGTTAAGATGTGTAGTGATATTGCCGAACCATCGTGTGGTGTTTTTATGGTGCAATAGGGTAAGTTGATCATGCTATATCGTCTTCTTTCAACTTTGTTTTGTAGATAGTGCTTCAGATTAATTTGAGATTACTCCGTTATATTTTAGTTTAGCCTTAGTTTTACTTGTGCACACTTTCCCTCGTGGTATCATCATTTCTCCCAGCACCTTGTACAAGTTCTCTCTATCAAATGCTTGGGAAATTCCACTAAATTTGTTTCGATATCCTTATTAAATTCCCAGCCCCTTTCCCATAATTGCCTCACCATGAAAATCTGATCAATTATGCTTCTATATGCTCTGAAATTTATAGAGAAGTGTAAGTATTTATTTCAATGTGGAGTCTCAATATACACCTGTATACTTTGTTAAGTCAAACTCTCTTGTTTTAATTGATTTCAGCCTATTCCAAAAAGTGAGCTTCCTGAAAGACCAAGGACATGTTTTGGAAGTACAAGTGAAGTTTCTTGAAGCTGAAATTGATGAGGAGAGAGCGAAGCAAAAGGCAAAGTCTTCCCGCCATCAAAACAATCTTAAGACTCTCTCTCTCCAGAACGAGAAGTGTATGGAGGAAAGTGAACAAGTGCGGGAGAAGATAAAGAGGAGCTCCCAACTAATCAAACTAGTCTTGCAAGGTATTTAGCAAGGATTGTAATATTGATTTTCCCTTTTTTATTTAGATAGGACCGTAGAAAGTTGCTAATAGCCTGCGCGTGGTACACACACAAATGTAACAAATAATTATTTGGTTGTGTGGGGAAGAAGAACGCACTCAATTCTAATTACAACTAAAAACAAACTTCATATTGTTTCTAGGGGCATCCAAGGTTTAAACAAATTAAAAACAAAGATCATTTCAAATAGCTTCAAGAGCTAATTTAAAAAAAATCAAGTCAAAACCATTATAAAAAGCTTCAAAGGGCATCTAATTTTTAAAAAGTTGCTGGAAGACTCCCACATCAAGTAGCTTCTAGAATTTTCCGGGGCTTAAAATTGTACCTATGAAGGACCCTTGGAATACCCTCTCATTTGAGCCTTCCCACTTTCAAAAAGCCTGACAATATGTAGGTTTTTTGTAGTGACTTTTATGAGTTTCGCCTACTCTTGAGAGGAGAAAAGTTGTTTTTAAACTGAGGCAGTTATTTTTAGTGATTATGGAACAAAGCATATGTATCAAAGTTGCACCCTATAGTGAATCTGGGGTCAAATTCATATACAAATAAATGCCTAGGTGACCATTTAAGTTTAATTTGCTGTCAAAATCTTTCTAATCTTAGCATAATATGTATTGAACATGAAAGAAACGTTTTTGTCCAACATTATTATCTCTTTATGAGTGATTGTGTAGGCGTGCAGAATGTTTTCCTCATGTTGCGATGTGACAACTCACCTCTCCTGGATCTCCTGGGAGACAACACTCTGGTCACTCAATTCAACTATTCCTGGTTCCTGAACCTCATCGAGCGTCGGGCTCATGAGATAATCAACGTGATATACTATCAAGAGTTGCCCAGTAAGCTCAAAGACGAGGAGTACGAATATGTTACAATCATCAAACAAACATTTAAGGTAAATGTATTTGATACGTTTCGTAATGTATCTTTTATCTTTTGTACGTCCTTAAATTGTTGACAATTTATAATATGACTAGCCTTAGATAAGGCACTTACTATCAAATAAATGTAACCTTAATGCCACAAACTTGAATAATAGAACAAATAAATATAACTTAAGCACTTTCCAAGCTCAAACCCAAATTGTATAGATTTGTAGTCTAGTTACAAGGAGTAGTGATTAGGGAATAGCCGACTATAGAATGGTAAATGACAGTATGAAGTAGGGATGAACAATAGATTTAATAGTAATTGGCAGTAATACAATAATACACGAGTTTTCAACAGGTGCGTCAAGGTATGAATAATAATTTCAATAGTAGTAGTCGTCACTACTAATGAGACGTAAATATAATTGTATATACAATATTTAGAATACAAATATAAAATTGATAATTGAAATATAATCTCACTTGACTAAATTCAACTTCAAAAAAAGCCAAAAGTATAGCTATCAATACACACTACAACCAATATTAACAAACATAACCTGGGTTGGCACCCTATTGACAAAAATTGTTCTGAAGCTTAAGATATTTGATATTTAGTCATTACTTTTATTACCATTAGTGTACACATATTTATTAAGATAGGCCTATTAAAATATTTTTAATTTGGGTTGCATCTGACTAACTTAGTTATAGATATAACCAATTCAGATCATAATATAGTAATATATGCCATTGAGATTTACAATCCTTGCAGATATTAAAAATGTGTTACTTGCATTAAATCTTTTTACATCTTTCGCAATATTGTGTTACATTTTGGTTCTTATTCCCAAGACACATTCAACACGTTGACATTTGTTATTTAGGAGGAGGCGCTTCAGGATCTGCTTCAGTCTTCATAAACCTTTTCATACTTGTCACAATCTCAAGTTTGTCAACGTTGCTCCTAGTTTCATATGATCTTAGTCTGAGTCCAGAGCTAAAATCTTCAAAGATAGTTCACCTAATTGCAGTCTAACTTTTATTTAAATTGAGTATTAATGTCCAATAAGGCAAAATTATTATTGTAGCTGCCATCTATCACGTTTTTATGGCACGGAATACAAGCAAGATATTTAATCAAAAATATCTATTCAACCTTTGGTTGAGTGGTACCGGTATATGTTATAATTTAAGGCTTATTTGCATCATCAGTGGTAATTGGGTTATCACAATGCAATTATTTTTTATGGTACTATAAAACAAAATTACCTACAAATTTTTTCAGTAAAACCAAACATACTGGAAGTTTTGCCATTGTTTGTTTTTGGGGATGCATTATAGTTTTATAACTACAGTCATGAGTTATTTCACAAGGATCAAGCTACAAAACTATAATCCATAGTGACGTTCCTTCCAGTGCAACATATGGGATTTTACAACTTGACTCGGTGAAGGCCATCATATTTGATACTTCCGGTAGTCAGTTGTGTACATCTCTATATGTCAGTTGAATTTATGGTGATAGCTATGGATCAATATTGATTAGCTCATATTAAGTGTTTGCATGGCGTTTAAAGGTACAGGGAGATGAGTGACACTTTGGAGGACTGAATGACTGGTGGTTTCTTTTCACCCACACGTTCCTTGGCATCGCACACAACTTTAGTAGTAGAGGTAGGAGGGTGTTTAACCTTGCTTTGGACAGTTATTGAGGAGGGTCACAGAAAGGCGCATGGTGAAACGTCTGTTTCGGGAGAGTAACCAGAAAGTTATGAGCTAGCTGGGAGGGGAGGATTACTTAGCTAGCCCTAAGATGCTTCTAATAAGAACTAAGGGTATTCGTTGTGATATTATGGTTAGGCCTATTTATTTACTTGCTTACATTTTAATGTGAATAATAGATATTCCTCCCTACTCTTGAGATAGCAAATCACTTCTTGATTTTAGTTAGTCTTCCTTCGTTGTTTACTCTTTCTTGGTGAGCGGAGGTAACGTCCAATAGTGAGTTCAAGAATGATTGGCTTCAAAGTCTCAGTCACCAGTTTGGTTTGGATTGGTGTAAAAAATATTGTGAGGTGTAGCAAATTGTTGCCCTGCATTATTTACATTTGTTAAGTACATCATACATTTTAGAATACATTAGTGTAAAAATTTGTACTCTATAGTTTTCTGGCTTATTTTTGATGAACTGATGAAACATACATCTTCGGCAAAAAGCTTCAAATTTTTCATCAACTGCACTGTATTAAATTACAACAAACCTTTAAACCGTTCACAAATGAGTACAAGTATATAAGTTTCCTTTCTCTGAGCATGGACATTTTTATCGTAAAATCTTATAAAATGGTACAGGAGCTCGAAGCATTGTTGAAACACTACACAAGAAAATATCTCAACCCTTATTCCATATTAAATTCATAAATCGTCTTTGTTTAGGTTGGGAGGATTTCACAACTTCAGCCATGAACGTTAATCTAATCAGTGCGTATATCTCAAACTCATTAGTTACATAAGCACTTATTTATCTGGTGTAATTGTTTTAATTGAGTCAATATAAATATTGTCTATCATCTCATTACTAACTATGAACATATTGATTAATTAATTAGACTGTCCAGCCACGTTTCTTACACCTCAAAGTTGTATTGCTAAATTAAAAGTCCATGTGCGAACATTTGAGGAGGTTGTTTTTGTTTGTTTTTCCAGTTGAAAAAATTGAAACGTTGTGCAGTGGTCATTGGTGGTCGTAAATTTATTTTAATTATTCTTCTCACCTGGGATACCTTTAGTATTATTAGTGGTGTGAGGGGTGGTTACATTTAATAATTTGTGTAATAGGAACATATTTTATAACAGATAAAGAATTAAATAGGTAACAAAAATAGATTTATTATACAATAACATAAAAGTTGATATCAGGTTACAATTGGTAAATAAAAAATAGAAAGTAGGAACAGTGGTTGAAGTCCGTTGAATGGGCAAAGAAAAACTAGTGCTTCATAAATGAACAATATTAAGTTTGACACTGGCTTAAAAATAAGGCTTAACAACTCCAAAGTTATAGTAACTTCCCGTGTCCAAGACGACACGGCAACAGTCAAAAGGACGTTATGTAAACAGAGAGTATTGGATTCCAACACAGCCGGGCTAGCGCCTGACTTCCACCAGAAAAACAAGGTGAATTAGATACAAATAAAGATGTGACAACAGAACTTTATAATTTTAGAGTTATTAACCGAAGCTCGTCCTAGCTAGCTGGCTAGGCTTGTAATAAAGAATTGTTTCAGATATTGTAAGAGGACGGACTGTCCATTACATCAGTAAATGGCTAAAAAGCAACCAGGTGTCTACACTAAATAATACTATGGCCGGTCCTTTCCCAGTGGGAACTGCCAGAGCATTCAATAGTACATTTATGTCACTACCCACTGCATGGGGTAAACCTCCAGTTTAGAATACTCTAAATTTAAATACTAAATCATAAGATGCGCCAACCAAGGGGCGAAAGAAAGTACTATCTGTGCGGGACACCATACAAACTTAGCCTGGGAAAACAACAGAATACTTGTATCAATAGACGGGATTCCCTCTGCGTTGAGGCGGTGACACCCACGGCCAAACCGTCATGGTCAGCAGTATCTTCTACAGGTGCTGGAGCAGAGTTTCCTTCTTCGATGATATCCAAGTGATGAACTACAATCTGTGAACCTAGGAGTCCCTCGTTATATACTCTTTCCTTGACTAACAAATTGGGCATGGTAAACAGGGAATAGTAGGAAGGAGGGGGGTGGGGTTGGAACTGTGGAGAAAGAGTTGTCAAGGAAGTCCGCTAGGGGCGTAGTGGTCGTCGCTCGCGATGAACCAAGCACCATCTGGTCTTTCTTCAATGTTGAGGTCAAGAGGTTAGACCTGCGTTGAAACTGCCACGCCTTAGCTTCCGCCATGCTAGCAGAACAGTTAGTGAAAGCATGGTGATCGTATCCGGGAACATCCACGTAATGTAAGTAGAATCCAAACGATGTTATTGCTAAATACATCAGCATTAATTGTGTTCTTCGGATTCCTTTATTGTAGTTTAGCATTTTGTGCGGATTACAGTTTGTAGATGTCATTTTGATTTAGGTGACATGCTACACTTTTTGTTCAGTATTTTTGCCATAGTGGCTATCTTGAACAATATAAGGCCAACATTCCTTATCACTTTCCAACTCTCCTAATAATTCTTCTCTATCTCTGTCCAATGCCAATAATGTTTGTATATGTTCCTGTTTATGATTTAACATTTTGGATTAAATTAGTAAAATAATCATGATTTAATTTTTAAAGTAAGCTGAAACGTATATTTAAAATCAAATTTACATGTAAAAAACATGCAAAAATTGCATATAAAATATGTTTCTATATTAAAAATAATATAAAACCACATTCAACTTTAACAAAAAACAGAATTAGTTACAAAAATATATATAAACTTAATGAGTGTTTTATAATAAATAAATAAATATCCTCTATTTAGCTATTCTTTCTTCTCCTCTTGAGGATTGTAGTTAGACTGAGGAATCCACCTCAGTAGCTGGATGTTTGTGGAAAATGAACAGGTAGGTTTTCGCGAGCTATTGTGACATGAGTGTGACGTAGCTATCTCTATTCTGTGGCGTAGTCTTGTCATAGAGTAAAGGCTAGGTCCCACTTCATTTTCTTTCCCTGGAGGGGATCGGGGGTGAAGGAGTAAATTGACAAAGGATGGGTCTGAGGGGTTTGTGCAAGGCCATAGTCAGGGGCGGGTTTTGGGGGGTTTAAACCCCCACCCCCTGAAATTTAATGAACAAAATATACATAGCTTTATTTATGGTTCAAACATTATCAAAATTAAAGCACAAGAACAAACTAGGAGGCTCTGCTACCATTAAAAGCCCTTCAGAGAGCTTCTAGAGGTGTTTGATATTCATAATTTTTTCTAGCCTTCGGCAATCGGGGGATGTGGCCACCAACCCCCCCTAAAATTATTGGCTGGCTACGGCCTTGGGTTTGTGACAGGATACTAGGCTGCTCGTGGATATTATAAGGCTGGAATGAGTGAGGGGTGGGTTTGTGACAGGATACTGGCCTGCTCGTGGATATTGTAAGGCTGGAATGAGTCAGGGGTGGGTTTGTGACAGGATACTGGCCTGCTCGTGGATATTATAAGGCTGGAATTAGGGAGGGGTAGGTTTATGACTGATACTAGGCTGCTCGTGGATATTATAAGGCTGGAATGAATGAGGAGTGGGTTTGTGACAGGATACTAGGCTGCTTGTGGATATTATAAGGCTGGAATGAGTGAGGGGTGGGTTTTTGACTGATACTGGCCTGCTCATGGATATTATAAGGCTGGAATGAGTGAGGGGTGGGTTTGTGACAGGATAGTGGCCTACTCGTGGATATTATAAGGCTGGAATGAGTGAGGGGTGGGTTTGTGACAGGATACTGGCCTTCTCGTGGATATTATAAGGCTGGAATAAGTGAGGGGTGGGTTTGTGACAGGATACTGGCATGCTCGTGGATATTATAAGGCTGGAATGAGTGAGGGGTGGATGAATATGTTTCCCTTCCTATAGATTTATTACTCACCCTCTTATATTCTCGAATATGAAGCTGAAAGATAGACTTGCATCAAACTCTAAATAACTTCTAAATGCATTTGATTTGACAAAATGTGATAGGTAGGTGATCACTCCATATAGTTTATAGAAACATCAAATTAAAAAAATTTGCCGAGAGAAGGCCAGTTCAAATACTGTATATTCTAAAGGCATAAATTATGCTTTTTTTAAATTTAAGCACCGTGTCTTAATACCTGTTGGGGTTATATGCTTATGTGCTAATTAAGCAAATGTGTTTGGGATTGGGAAGGTTAAATTTAAAGAAAGTTCACCTGTATTCGTGTGGAGAGAGGGTGTAAAACCATTTAGTACAAAACCACCCTTAGTGCACCCAGACCCTGTGGCCATCGAAGCGGGTAGTAATTTTAAAATATTGGAAATCCTTAATTACAAAACATGGAAATAGCAAGCGGTCGCTCTTACTATTGTATCCTATAGCCTATATTATGCACAAAGATATCAGAAATATGCAAAACATTTTCTCATTCGGAAGTTAGAAGATAAATAAACAACAATAACATAGATTTCAAAGAGCGGGGAATCAAAGCAAGGCTTACAATGTAAGGTTACACAATAAAAACTTTATTTGAAGTGAAAACCGTTTTAACATGAATAATAACAAACTTTTTACTACACAACAAAGAGGTTTCAATAGTAGGAAACCTCTTATAAACCAGTCCCTCCTCATTTCAACCCCTAATAAAGAGCAAGGGGGGTGGGGGGAGTCGAAAAACCCCAAAAGTACGCAGGCCTTTTACGTATAAAGAAGTTATCTACAAAGTGTTTTATATACAACGTGTTTCTAAAACATTGCATCAAATTTTGGCAGGATACTCCTTGGGTGAAATTAGAATAATTCTCATAAGCAACCTAGGGTCCATCTTCAATAT
>CABFWO010005992.1:0-20694 GCA_902155825.1 Timema genevievae
AAAAAAAGTAGACCCGTTTCAGTAGTTAAAAGGTCCAAGGAGCAACTCTCGCAAAAGACTTGACAGCCAATGACAGGCAAATTGAGGTTTGAATTTTAGTGTTGTGTGGTTTTTCCTAAATGGTTTTCCACTCTCCCTGCAAATGTGGGTACACTTCTTATAAAATTTAATCTTTCTCATTATTAACACATTAGTGCAATAAGTACATATGCTTGTAACCCAAACAGATAGATGTAGTCGAAACAAAATTTAAAAAATAGTAGCATAGATAGTGTTAAAATCTTTTTAAAAAAATGTCAAGAATCGACATTTATAAAGTCCAAATTCGATATTTCACCTCTTTTGGGTGATCAGGCACAAGCCTAACTTTAATATATCAGACCTTACACTAACAATGTGACTCAGTTTCCACCAACAATGTTTGATCCTCATCAGGAACCGACGCAACCCACGCCGACCACATCGAGAAGATCAAGTCTCGCCTGTATGTGGGTCTGGAGAACGATAACTACTTCGTTCCTGGCCAGTTGGGCATGGGACTTGTGGAGGGCTATGACAGCATGGGGTTCCCCATGTCTAAACCTAATCTGCGGGCGGAACTGGAGGCAGACCTCAAGAGGGTCTGCGAAGGGACGAGGAACCCCGCAGAGGTTCTCCGGGAGCAGCTGGCCAAGTACAAGGACGTGTTCAGGATAGCAATAGAGCAGGTAAACAAAGCGGAGATTGGTCTTGAAACAAAAAAAGGAAGGTGAGTTTACTAAGACTAAATTAATTTTTTTGTTAATTTTTGATGTTAATTTAATTGGAAGAATTGTTTGCAAAAATAGTAATAGGCTCCGGCCCAGAAGGCTGGTATTCATTTCAAGATGTCCCTTTTTTGATAAATTTAAATTTATAAATTTATTTTCTGGGGTGTACAAAGTAGGTATTTAAGATTCATATTTAAATGCTAGGCAAAAGGGGGCAGCATATAATATATAGTGAGATGAGAGCAGCAAGGCGAGATTTTCTACAGGTGTGTAAGAAACCTGCTATGGAGAAGAGAAGTGCTGTATAGAGTATACTTCATACCCATAGTAACATATGCAGCGGAAACTTTGACTTTGGATAAAAGAGAAACAAGGAAAGTGGAGGCCATGGGAATGAAGTTTTTGAGGAGCATGCTAGCTGTCACCAGAAGAGATAGGATTAGGAATGAAGTTGTAAAGTCTAGAGTTGGGGTACAGGGTGTACATGAGATAGTATAGGAAGCAAGGATGAGATGGTATGGACACGTAATGAGGATGGAAAGAGAGAGGATTCCAAGAAGATTAATGGATATGAAGTATGTAGGGAAGAGACCGCAAGGAAGAGATGGGAGGAACAGATGGCAGCAAGTGTGCAAGTGAGAGGAGGAGAATGGAAGAGGGTGTAGGAAGAAGAAAGGTGGAAAGACAGAGGGAGATAGAGGTATTTTACTAAACAGACCCGGCCAGAGTCTGGAAACAGTTCATGATGATGATTTAAATGCAAGTTTTGTCATTTTATGTTATGTATGTCATAAATTAATGTTTACATGATCTAATTATAATTAAATTATATGATCTTATAGTAACTTAATTTATCATCTTTACTAATCATGTTTGCAATGCAATGGTTTGTAAATTATATTTAATATTTAAAGTTATATAGCTATGCAACATTAAATATTTCTTTCCAACACTAAACATTAAATTAATTTAAACATTATTTTGATTTGGCTTCAGGAATATTTCATATTATTCGACTTAACTTTGTTTCAAATTTAAAAAGAAGACTTTGCACTCCCTTATTGATTTAGCATTCTTTCTTCAAGGAAATGCTTGTGCATTTCCTGACAAGTTCTTCATTGGCTATTTTCTTGAGTTTGATAATTTAAGTCAATCATAGTCAGTAGTGGCACTAAAGCAAACTTCATAAAAAATATTTTTTTAAAGGCAAGCTGGACATAGTGCTGGAATTACTGTAGTTATGTTTGAAGGCAGCCAAGCTGGACATGACACTAGTATGACTGTGGTTGTGTTTGAAGGCAGCCAAGCTGGACACAGCACTGGGTCAGTACCTCGAGGAGCAGGCTCAACCTCCGGGTGACAGCCTAGTGACCCTAGAAGAGACACCTGAGCCTGCAATGAAGTGCCCTTCCTGCGGTTTGGACATGGTGCTCAAGACTAAGAGAGATGGAACCAGCAAGTACCTCAGCTGCATGGCCTATCCGCAGTGCCGTAGTGCTCTTTGGTTCCCGAGAAACGTTGAGGGACTCACTGTCAGTGAACAATCTTGTCCGCAGGTAATATAGCATCCTATGTGTGTACACTGAACATGTATTTTAATACACAGTAAATACTCAATAGACAATAACCTTGTGATCTTCACACTTGGAATTATCACACCTTGGATTATATATAACACCTGGTGATCTTCACACTTGGAATTATCACACCTTGGATTATATATAACACCTGGAATCCTCACATTTGGAATTCTCATGCTTGGGATCCTCAAGTTTGATATCCTTAAGCTTGGGATCCTCGAGTTTAAGATCCTCAAGTTTGAAATCCTCAAGTATGAAATACTTATGCTTGGGATCCTCAAGTTTGATATCCTTATGCTTGGGATCCGCAAGTTTGAAATCCTTTTGCTTGGGATCCTAATCCTAGTTTCTTAGGGGATTACATTACATATTTACTTTTATTCCAATCCTGCTTTTCCCCATTTCGTCTCATCTTATTATTCATTCATTAACTTTTTTCACAGCTTTGATTTAATTCTTATGTTATAATTATTTGTTTGGCAGTTTAATCCAATCGTTATAACTATACATGGCTACAAATAAGTAGTTAATAATTTTTATTCATAGGGGTGTGTGAAGCCTACTTTTTAAATTCAAGGTGTATTAAAACATTTTAAAAATTTTAATAAACACATTTATGTATAAATAACCACAATATAATATCATTTCAAGCATAAAACTACTTACATAATATATCCAAACCTTGATTGTGCTTCAAGAACATTTCATACATTCGATACAAGTTTGCTTCAAATTGAAAAGGGGGATCTACTTTGCACACTCCTATATTTAATATTTGAAACTTCTCATTTGAGACTTGTTCATTGTTCTTTAATTAAAACAAATACTTGTATTTCAGTGCGGTCCAGATGTGAAGAAATTAAACTTTAAATTCCGCCGTGGTTCTATGATCCCGTACTGTGAAGACAATTACACAGGATGTGTAGGAGGCTGCGACCTCCAGTTTCTTGAGATGCTCGACATGAGACCTCTGGTTGGCAGGCCAAGTAAGTCCTCACTTGTTGCCACCGTAGCAAGCAACTAGATATGGGTTGAATTCACCAATCTTCACTTTACCTACAAATCTAGAATTTGAATATGAATTTTGTAAAAAATCATCATCATCAACTGTTTCCAACCTGTGGCCTGTGCCTCCATCTTCCTCTATCATTTCATCATTCTTCAAAAATGATGAACATAAAAGAAAATAACTTGCTTAGGTGGCTGCGTGGTCTAACACATTACTTTCATAGTGGACTAGATTGCCGATGGCGGGGAAATTGATGTTTGAATTTGGTTGGGTCTACTGAATTAAAAAAAAAATGTTTTCCACTCTCCTGCCATGCAAATGGGAGTACAATTCTTAAAATTATAATTTTTCTAATCCCTAAAACCACTGGCATAATTAGTACATAAGCGTATAACCAGCACATGTACTAAGACGCGGTCATAAAAAAATATAAATGTAAAGTAGATGTTAACTTTGTTTTTATGCATTCATTATAACATTCATACATGTGAAGTAGCATATTCTTTAAATTGAAAAATGTCACAATTGTTCACATGTCCGTCACAGACTTTGCCTTAAAATATGAGGGAAGAATGACACAGGACGACTCCTGAATTGTTCACTGGTTAAGAGCATTGTCATACCGAGTAAAAGGTCCCAGGTTTGATTCCTGTGATCAAGTGTCATTTTTCAATTTGAAGAATATTATATTTAGAAGTGGCTATAACCATAATTAACAAATATAACTAATTGACTATTTAATCCATCGTGATATACGCAGTTGTACAAATGGTATTGTACTATTCCTAGCATAAAGCACTACCGGGTCACTGGTGGCTGTGTTATCTGATAGCTTGTGATCTTTATTGATTAGTCTTTTATGTAGCTGACAATTTACACACATTCATCACAGACTCTGTCTTAAAATATCAATGAAGATTGACCTTTGGTATGGCACGACTCCTGCGTAGCTCAATGGTTAGAGTATAATAGAGTAATAATACCAATTTGGGAAAATTTCAATGGTTTCTAAACCTCACTTCTTATAAATGTGGGTTCGATTCATCTACATTTATAGTTTTAATTTCAAGTAAAGGCTTTCACAGTTGGATTTAAAGGAAAGATGGCACCAATTGGCTATTTTAAATTAAACATTGAAAGGAGTAAGGCCTACACACTTACCAGAAAACTGTAGACCTCAAAGTTTACAACTAAAACACATAATTATGTAATTTTCATGGTACATCAGTCCTCTTCTTCAGTATAAGAGAGTAAAACAGCAACTGGACTATGGCAGCATAGCTATAGGTTGATCAAGGTCACTTAGATTCTGTTGTTGCCTGTTTCTTGAATAAGAAATGTTAATGTTTGGATACTGAAATTGCTTGTTCAAATTTGTGTCTTATCTCTTGGTAGATGGATAAAATGTTCATCATCATCTTCTGTCTCTTTACCAAGAGTCGAGACACAATTCAGGTAACAACAGTATCTAAGTGGCCATGATCTACTTCTAGCTGAGCTGCCATATTCCATTTGTTGTTTTACTCTCTTCCGCTGAAAAAGGTAACTGATGTACCTCAAGAATTTCATAATTGTGTGTTTTTATTTGTGAGCTTTAGGGCTTACAGTTTTATGGTAAGATTTGAATCCAAGAATACTTATTTTAATTTCATGATAATGTAAGTATTTGAGGGATTTATGGAAACAAGGATCCAAGCATCCCTGTTCTAGTACTAAACATTACTAGTAACTTTCTGAATAAACTATAGTACATAACAGATGTATTATGATTTACGGAGATATGTTTGAGATTTGATATCACCCATTGGTGAGTTCTAAAGAAAATGTGATTTTTATAAATAATTTGACATAATTGTGAATAAATCATATTTATAATTTGTAGGGTGTGCAAATATTCAAAATTTTGAATAATTTAATATTCGATATCAAACTCTGAATAGACCCTTCAAATAGCAAGATCGAATAGCTGTGTCATAAATCTCTTAAAATTAAAATATGTCCTTGTTTATTAATCACGCCATTATTTTACCTATTCTAATAATAATAATAATAATAATAATAATAATAATAATAATAATGTTTTAAGTCAAATAAATATAGTCTCTACACTGCCCAGTTAAACATTCTCCATGCAATTTTTATGTTTAAATTTCTTTCAAAAACTCATAATATTTTAAAACATTTTATTTAGGTGAAACCTATTATCTAAAAAACTGTATCAAAAGTTCCTCTTAATTACCTGAAATTTAATTTAAATTCAGTCTTTTTTTTATTAATACCAGCTCACATAACAATGTATTGAAGTAATTTTTTGCATTTTGCATACTTAAATATAAAACCACATTTTCAATAGGAATTTATTAATTTAAATTATTTTTATCAAATCTGTAATTATATTTGGAATAAGGTACAAGAAAGGTGGAGAGAAACATACAAAAGGGGTGAACACAATATGGCTTTTACAATGAAAAGAAGAACACAGTTCACACTTTACATTGCTGCCATCGGACAAAGAGGTAATGGTTGCCTCTTAAAGAAAATCTTCATCCCCACCCAATCCCACAACCTAGGTTTCATAATATAAAATAAAATGAAACCTAGGTAGAGGGATTGGGTGGGGATGAAGATTTTCTTTAAGAGGCAACCATTACCTCTTTGTCCGATGGCAGCAATGTAAAGTGTGAACTGTGTTATTCTTTTCATTGTAAAAGCCATATTGTGTTCGTCCCTTTTATGTGTTTCTATCCACCTTTCCTGTACCTTCTTACAAATATAATACAAATACCTCATATAGCGAAAAGAGGTTTTCCTGATGGAGATATCAAAAATGTAAAGAAAATCTACTATTCGATTGGTACTATTTGATACTTGTTCAGAATTTCGATATTCAATTCGATAAATAATCCTCTTAGCGCACCCCTGATAATTTGGCATACTAACCACTCTCTTGTCCATCAGGGCCCCCAGGTTCTCCGCCTGTGAACCGTGGTGGCGGCGTCACTGCAAGCTTCGCAGACAGTGGCATGGGTAGTAGTCTGGGTGGAGGGCGGTCTTCGTCTAGCAACACATCTCACCGGGGCGCCTCGTACAGTTCGACCAGGGGGAGAGGCTCACAAGCTTCCATCAAGAGAAGTTCCACAGACATGGGGGGCTGGTTGATGACAGACAACAATGTGAGTGGAGCTAGCAGTAGAGTCCCTCGGTTGTTAGGTGGGGGTGATGGGAGCAGTGACCACGAGAACAAGGTTGTCTGCAACTGCAATCTGGACGCTATTCTTCTGACGGTGAGGAAGGATGGCCCCAACCAAGGTATGGCTCTCAATTCTTTTAGGATTACATTTTTACCTAAATAATTATTTTAATTATAATGAACTGACATGCCTATGTAATTATTATGGGAGTGACATCTTAGTTCAGTCAGTAGTGCGACTATATACTCAGTAAAGTGTCCCGGTTCGAATCCCATCATGGTACAAATATTTATCATTGGTGGAATCGTGGCTTCTCCCTCCACAGTGATGGATTAACGGCTGGAGTACTGCATTGTGCCTGTTCCAGAATTAAGATTGTTTGTAAGTTATGTTCTGGTATAATCATTCAGTTCATAAATGCACTCTAATGCACTCTAAGTACTATATTCAGAAATATCACATTTCGATAGCTTATTTCCTTTCTCAACATTCATCACATCCATTTGTTCTAGCTCTTCATTCTCATCCTCTCCACTTGCTTCATGTCTCCTCCTCCATACATCTCCTTTGCCTCTTTCAAAGTTTCATCCATGATTATTATAAATAATAGAACACTTCCTTGTCTTAGAAGGCGTTCAAGTATTACGTAAGCACTTTTTTGGACCCCCTAACCCCCTTTAACCGACCTAATTAGGCCTCGTCTTGCTTATGTTATATTTGTCAGGTATTTCTTGTAATTTGTTCACAGGAGTAACCATTATTTTTAATTCACTTTATAAATTTCTGGTGATTATTAACGAAAAGGAGTAAATTAATGGTCTGAAATATTCACAATAAACAATGTTGTAAAATGAATGTAAATTTATTGTACTAAACAGGTAAGATTCAAAAAGTTATAATATTATATTAATAAAATAGTATTATTCGTGAATACATGAATAACTATAGTTATAAAAAAAACTTTAAACTACTTGTACTCTGATGACCAAGGTCCTTGAATTCACATCTTGACACTTTTAATTATTATGTGTCCATTTTGGGTCACTGGGTCACTGCGCCATTCTTGCCAGTCTCTCTCTGTCTCATGTAAGCACTGTTCTGACCCCTCCTCTTTCTCCCTTCTCAGCAAAAATAACCAAAGTTCAAACCCCTTTTCCCCCTTAAGGCGCTTAAATAATACTCGAATGCCCCCTTAACCCTGTTTCATCTCTAAACCATTCTGTGTTTCCCCACCTGCATCTTCACACAACTGGAGCACTTGTCATACATGGATTTCACCAATTCGATTAATGTTTATATATTTCTTTTTTTTTACCATAACCATTCATACTTTACCTCTGAGTACACCGTCCTTTCCAAATCTATGAAGGTCATCACCATATCTTTTCCACACTCCCAATGTTTCTCCATTTTTTGTCTTATTACAAAGATGGGGTCTACTGTTGATCTTCCGGTACTAAAATCACATTGTTCTTACAGCAGTTTTCTTTCTACCTTCTTCCTGATTTNCCCCCCCTTTTTACTCCATTATTCTTTGCATTATCTTTGCTACTTGTGAAATAAGGGTTATTTCCTTTCTTAAAGATTGGTATTATAGCACCTTCCCCCGGGCCAAGGGAATTTCTCTTTTATTCCATATGCAGCTTATAAGCCTGTACAACCACTCCTGCTGCTTTCATCTTTTTTTAGGGGCTGTTTCCAACTCTGCACTATGCTCCTTATCTTGTCTACTCTCAGCTGGGCCGTTTCTAACATTTAGCGAATTAATCTTTCCACCTATTGTTTATCTCTTTTTCTTCTTCCATCTTTTATCGTTCTTGTGCTAATTCTTTCTTTCCTCTTTCTTTTGATAAGTCATCATCATCATCATCATCATCAACTGTTTCCACACATATCCTCTTAGGTCATCTCCCATAATGAGACCTACTACTCGACACAGTAAACATTACATGCGGAAAGAATGTCAATACTGAAGGAGAGACCAGTGATAATGTCATGAGTCATTATCTTGACGTTCTGGCATGTACACTTTGGTCAGCTTATGAGGGGGTAGTTTAGGACTTTCAATAGTTTCATGTAGAATGTTTTTACCTTATTTTTACCATTTTTGACAAACACTACGGATATCTAATCAACTTTAAATACAAAGTACGTCAAGTGTTTTTAAAATGGCTTCAAATAATCATGCTAAACCAACTATCTACAATGAAGGACTTATGTCCCATTTGCCATTTGGTACTGACTGTACTAGAATGCTCCTCTCACCCCTCCACTTTTCAAACTCTATAATGATTGTAGCGCTTGGCCATGAAATACAATGTTTTCTGTGTCGAGTAGTACCCTCCTACCTCCACACCAGTGCAGGGTAAAGCTTTCTCTCTGTCTATTTTCAACACTTAGTCTCACTCGGGCCCATCATTGAGATATCTTTCTTTCCCCTGAAATCAATCAATTCCTCAGCTTTCTGTCAGTGACATTATGTTGGCGATTGCTGCTTTTGTCTTAGCCTAATTTGTATTTTTATAGGTCGTAAGTTTTACAAATGTAACAAGAACCAAGGCCAGGGTTGCAACTTCTTTATGTGGGCAGACAGTGTGGAAGAAAACAGGCAAGATGGCGGCCGACCACTGGCGGCTGCCAACAATGTGCCACGTCAACCTCCAGCTCGGCAAGGTTTGTTTCTTCTGAAACGTTACATTGGCGGTGTGCTTTGAGGAATAAATAGGCTTAGAAAACCTGTGTTTTGAAAAAGTGTGGATTATTACTCATGGCATAAAGTATGCCCATTTTTGTAGTCGGATTGTTAGAGGGATTGATAACAGGATCAGGGTATTTTGGTTTGGTTCCAGGCAGTTGCATCGTCTGCCGACTGGGCATTGTTTATGTTCTAGAAATAAGTTAGTTTATAATCTGTATTTAGGAAGTGTACTTCAAATACAGACATACCCCACATTTATGACAGGTTAGGTTTTAAACCTATGTTGTAACTTGAAAATTGTTGCAAATTGAAGCAGTGCAAATTTTTCACTTAATGCATTTGCGCTGCAATTGTCATCAGTCTTAACTGTCGTAAACAAAACATTTGTTCTACACACTGAAGCCATTATATTTAAAAAAAGAGTAAGCATACAAATCACTGCTTACAGATGTGAGCGGTAGCGTCATGTCATATCTGTGAAGCAATTATCTCAAGTTCAGAGCATCATGGTAATAAGTGTTGTATGTGTAAAGTTCTGTAAGTCAAACTGTCGTAAGTCTGGTTATGCCTGTACCTCAACTAAATAAATATAATATTCTCCACCTTACTTTCCCCCAGGTGGCAACATTGCCGAAGGTGGTGACGACGTCTTGTGCCGATGTGAAGAGCCAACCAAAAGGTATTTGTTAGTTCAAGATACAGTGGAAGTATTTCATAGCCAAGAGTTTATTTAAAGAAAAGAGTTTGAGTTTTAAATAAAATTCCATGGAATCAACCTGCAAACGAGCTATACAGACCCGAGCGACTGCCATCTGTCGGCGGAGATAGTGCTAATTTTTGTGAATAAAGGGTGTCATGTGGTCAGCACAAAGGACCCTCTGGGTGTTAACCTAAGTTTTCTAGACCAGAACCGTTACTTTTCATTCATCAAGCTGCTCATTTATCCTCACGAGGCTGAGTTGATCCTATTCTATATTCACTGCTTCACAGAAAATCTGAAAGCATCGGGAGACCACAGACACACTAAAATAAAAGCGTTTTAGATACAAAAATGAAAGGGATTTTTAACAAAATGCAACAGATCTTGCCTTGTGGAAAGAAGAGCATTGGCAGTCTAAGTTCACTAACAAAAGGAATGGACCTGTCGTAAGAAAGAACACAAAATAATGATAAAAAATTGTTACATAGTCAAAATCAATCATTTTACTTAGAACAAATCAGGCTCGAAGCTTTGCACACCGATAGTTACTTCATACACTCCATCACTGGCAATATAGTTGGTTTTATAGAAAGATTAGTGCAAGGAAATTTTAAAAGTATTTAAGAAAATTAAATATTTTAAAAATTCAAAACAATATATAAACGAAGTTGTATAAGAGAAGTTGAGCTCATGTTTGTTTGCAGGTTGACAGTGCAGAAAGAGGGCCCCAACAAGGGCAGAACATTTTATGCTTGTGCCAAGGGTCAGAACAATGGGTGTAATTTCTTCCAATGGGGAGACGAAGTCCCTCCCAGGGACAGTAACTGGTCCGGAGGAGACAATGGCATGAGTGGAGGAAGGGGAGGATGGACTAGAGGAGGTGAGTTTATGTTGAGAACACAATTGCCCAATTTTTCCACTGATTTCTTCCTAATTTTTTTGTTTTACATCCATTACTGTTTCCAGCCTGTGGCCTGAGTCAATTTTTATTCAAACCATATATTTCTCCACTACCGGCTTGCTAGTCCTGGCATAGCATCATATGCCTTATAATATAACTTAAGACTAGAACAGGCACAACCTCCAGTTCCTGACCATTAATTGATTAATGTGAAAGGGTAAACCCATTTTCATCAATTATAAATTTTTCAGCCATGCCGGGAATAGAACCTGGGACCCTTAGTTCAGTAGGCAGACACGCTACCGACTGAGCTAATTGGATCTGATTTCCTCCTAATAGAAGGTGGAATAAAATACTCTTTGAAAACTGGTTTTAAATATTGTTATTGGTTTTGATTTGTGGATGTATTTATGCCTTTAACACATCATTTTGTCATGTGACATGTATGACTAGGCGGAGCAGGGAAATCTCGAAGAGGAGCAGGCAGAGCAGGACCGTCCATGGACACAGAGAAGAAGAAGAGAAAATGTGGGGTCTGTGGCATGGAAGGTAAATTCATCATCATCATGAACTGTTTCCAGTCTGTGGTCAGATCTCTTTAATAAAAATGTCTCAGGCTTCCTGTTTTATTTGCTCCCATTTTTCTCCTCTTACTCTCACACTTGCTGTGATCAGCTCATCTAATCTATTTTCTTGGTCTCCCTTGCAGTATTTTCCCTCTATAAACTTCAACTCCATCATTTGCTTTGGGATTATTTCCTTTTTCAACCTCATTACTTGAACATACCATCTCACCCTTGTTTCCTACTATCTCATATTTTACCTGCTCTCAGACTCTTCTCAGACAACTTCATTTTTAATCCTACGGTGACAACTAGAACATGGCCTTAAAACTTTAATATACTTTGGCTGTTTAGGGAACAATGGAAACATTTGGAAGTGTTCCCAACATTGTTTGTTTTAAAACTATCCACGTTTTTTTCCAGAGAGCAAGTTAGCTTTCCCACCATAAATGTTTGAAATGATTCAAAAGTAGTGGGCATGCATTTAATAATGTTTATCTATCTTTCAGGTCACAATAGGAAAAACTGCCCAAACAACATGATGTGAAGTTCTTCTTTCTTTTGGAGAAATTATTGGCCACTGTCCGCCCTATATCCGATTTACATGATGAAAAAAAGTGGTGGATGAACATTTAAGTGGGAAGTGCCTCAAGACACTCATCTTCATTAGTGTTTTTAGAATTACTCTGTGGTCATGCGATGGAACATATTTTATTCTATCATTTATGTATATTGTAAATAATGTACGCTAGTGCAATTCTCCTGACATTTCTATGTTAAGAAGAAATATCTGACAGTGACAAAATTTACTAAAAATGTTTGTTTTTTCCTATGTTTTATCCAAACAATTTTATTCTAGCATCAGTCAGGTAAGTGTGCTGATATCCCTCCTAATTTAAACTTAAAGTTACAACAAAAAAAAAGTTTTTTGGTATTTTATAATTTTAAATTCTTCAAAAATTAAGAATATATCATTATTAAGTGATCTGTCTTTTGACAGGTTTGTTGCCTTATCAAAATTTGAGCCCTCCAGCAGGTCCTATCAGCAGCTTCCGTTTTTATATCCTGAAACTTCATCTTCTTTCCTTGTTTAAGGTGATCAGTTGCATTTGTACTCTTCCTGGTCCTCTTCCCCTCTCCATGACATCGCTCAGTGGGCCATTCCATCTCATCCAGTTGGCCTCTCTCCATAGAATCATATTACATTTGATCATCTATTTTTGCACAACTTACTACTTATTTCAGAATGTTTTTAAGGATGCGACAATAATTTTGAATGTTTAAGTCAAAGCTTAATTTTGAGTTTTAAATTTTTGACTTTACATGTTCCTATTAAATTACAGACCATCTTTTAGTTTTGAGGTACGAGATAATTTTAAATTGTTATTTGTGTTAAAATATTTTTACGAATATCGTCAACCTCGTTGGTTTTGGGGTAAAGTGCTCGCCTCGGGACCCGATGTTTGTGGTTTCAAACCCAGCTGGGGTTAGCGGATTTTTCTTAAGTGGTAAAAATCAGTAGCACAACTTCCTTCAGAGGGAAGGTACAGCCACCGGTCCTTTGTAGATTGTGGCATGTAAAAGAACCCTGGAAGTTATGTGAAAATATATTTCCCTGGCAAAATTGGTAGGCTCTTTCGCTCTCGCTCATAGAAATTCTCGTGTGCTGGTATAATCAGTTGGTTGACAAAGTGCATGTTAAATACCTCAAATAAAGAAAACTAACTAGTATTAAACTTACAACATATCTTTTGTAATAAATAAAATGATAAAATAATAGAACACAAATAAAAGTAAAAACTTTAACGCAGCCACCTTTGACTCAGGTATTTATGCTGTCGGTATAATAACATTGTAAAAATGCAAATATGTGGATTAAATAGCCAAGCTATTATATTTGCTATTTAATCCATCATGAGCTTATTTTGATTCAAATTAGTACCTAGTTGAATACTTTAGAATTTAATTTGAATAGTGAGTAAATCCAATTGATTGAGCAAATAAATAGCTCTGTCGATATTAAAACCTATCTCTAGATATATATATTGGAATTTAAAAATAAAATAGGACACTTACGATTCAATTATTTTTTTTAGATGCTTTGTTGTAAGTTTCTAGCTTAATTTAGTGACTTCGAGAAATTCAGCATTCGTGACCACAGTAAAATCAAGCTATGTGCTAACTTAAACTTCTTGACCCTGATCTAAATCTGAAATTGATCCCTGCCCGAGTGCATTTATGATTATTCTTTTTCACAGTGTGCTTTCTCATCCACTCTCATCACATCACATGTAAATTGCTGATATAGTCATAGTATCGGCAATAGAGCACACTAATAAAAACATTTGTTCTTAGTCCAAAGGTCGCAAGTTTTAGGAAACGCTTGAAAGTTAAAGATGTATAAAAATGATTAAAAAATAGTTTAAACTTAAATCTTGAGTGTTAAAGCAGTTCATTTAACATTTTATCACATGCTTTTGTTTATTGTTAGTATGTTTTTATTTGTGTTTAATGCAAGTATGATGGTTGTGTACACATATCCAAATAACTTATGCACTACCTGTTTTTACATTCATAGAATTCTAAAAGTTGACCTGATCAATATTAATACCAGTCTGCCATTGATGACAGCTCAGATTGCTGGTCAACACTTTTGGCTATGTCTACAGTGATCGCAATGAGTTTGCTACATTTAATAATTTATTAGTCAGCATAGAAAATAAATAAAACATACATAACAGTACAACCTTAATTTGAAAAAAATTAAATAGATCAATTACAGCTGTGCGCTGAAATAGCATCTATCCCCACTCGCGACCACTGAAACCAAAATGTGTTTTGATAACATTCACTGTCGATAGTTCAAACAAGTAACAAAATGTTGTGACTCAAAATAATATTTATTTTTTCTGTGGTAGCTTCGATAATTCCTTTCTTTGAGATTTAAACTTCTCCAGTTCCTTTTCTTGAAGGTGTGATTCTGCGGTGGTCTGGGTCATCTGAAATGGTAAATAATGATCATGATTGTTTGTAAGCTTTCTTTGATCTGAGATCGTTAATACGTCAGTCCAGAAGACTCATGTTAAATCGCTATCTGGAACATCAACCCTTTTGATGCCACAAGCCAATCTGATCGGCTCAACCTTCTTCCTTGCTAGTTCTGGTGTTACCTGATAGAGTAGCAGTGTGTTATTTTTTAATATAACAAGAACATTACATTCTATTTTAGAACAGTTTGGACAGATAAAAATGATAAACAATCTGAAAAATTGTCTAACACCTTAGCTAAGTTGGTAGTGTGTCTATAAAAGTTCAGAGTTTGATTCCTGGCATGGCCGAAAATTGTATCACCAGTAAAATGCAGTGTCCCCTTCACAGTGCGTGGTCAAGCGCGCTACTCTCGTGTTAGACTGGACTGCTGAAGACAGAAAGATCGGGGTGCACAGAGGTGTTTTTTTTCCCTAAATGGGTTTCCACTCTCCTTCCGTGAAAATGTGGGTGCACTTCCTCTCAATTAACCCTTCCTAATCTCTAAACCATTAGTGCAATTAGTACATAGTCATATAACCCAAACGGGTAGTAAGATGCTGTGCTATTAAAAAAACCAAGACCAAGTATTATGTATATTCCATATTTAAGTTTGTGTATAAGTCGTGTGCTGATATAATCAGTTGGTTCAGAAAGTGCACATTAAATAGTTTACCTCATAGTAAAAAAAAATTGCTTTATAAATAACAGTTTGGTGATTTTTCTTGTACAACCTGACAAGAATGTTTAAATAGCTGTGGCATTCTTAACGCACAAAAAATGAAAGGCTTGCCACTCTTAGCACACAAATCTGGTCTAGGCAAGGCACTGAAAGGATGAAGTTTTGACCGGTTATTTCCAAGTTTATTTTAACCTGCAGAAACAATCTTTGAATATATTTTTTAATGTACGGTATTTATAAAAAGATAATAAATGCATAGAACCTGAACAGGTAGTAAGACACAGTGATAAAAAATACATTAAAAAAACCGTGTGCTTACCATGTCTAGTAAAAGTTCAAACTTCAACTTTAGAAGATTATTTTCATCCTCTAACTGCTTGACATATTTCCGTAGTTTCATATTTTCTTTGTGTGTACCTGTGACAGGTCCAGATTCTGAAATAAATACATTCTTACAGTTGTAAATCCTGAGTGTATATCTCACAGTGAGTTAGACCAGCCATGTGCTTGTCGTATACACACAAAGGCTGTAACATGGAACTGTTAGGTGTGCTGGACACAAACATCAGTAGACGAGACTCATTCCCAGGTCAGGTGCTCTGAAAGGGTGTGGGTGTTACACATAAAACCGCAATGTTTGACCTTTTTCAACTCACAACACATTGAGTAAGGGTCTAAAATAGTCAAGGCACACCATTTAAACACAAATACAAATTGACATCTCTGTCGAGACCAGCTTCTTTATTTTTCTTAATCTCATAGTTTAACCTGATGCTATGCCCCTGTATAACACAAAAATAACAAAGTTTCAACAGATTACTTTGTTACAGTAGGGGCAACTTTAATTGATTCTAGTTCATAACCTAGTTGTTTTTCCTGCAATATTGTCACAGATTAACAGTGTGAAGGAAGTAATTATAAACAACTAGCTTTAACACATCGCGGCTTTGCCCGCAATAATTGATAAAATCTTTTTTTAATTTTTAACTAAACTGTTGGTCATACATCAAACTTTATTTTTTTCAAATATATATGCATTTTTCTCAGCTCTAGCTGAAAATAATATTTGTTATTCCAGGACATACTCTACCTACTTACCAAGTTTAATTCAAATCCGTTCAGCTGTTTTGGCATGATTGAGTAACAAACATCCAAACACACAAACTTTCGCATTTATAATATTAATAAGATAAGATGTTAAATGTGAATTAGGTGGTTTATTCAGCTCGTAAGTTCATTGATTATAATTGTTGTTGTGTGGAATTGTTTTCGTTGACATAAACCCTTTTTTAAAAAGGTGTGAAGTTAATGTAAACTTGCTCTTAAGATTTGATTAACTTTAAACTATGTAATTCTTGTTTTATTCTGAATTCTAATACTTAATCTACTATTTTTTTATTAACTTACCTATATTATTTTTATTTATATTGTCTCTTAGTTATATTTATTGTCCACATGGTTGTAAGAAATACCTTAAACCCAACAAGTTTTGCAAAGTCAATCATATCAATTCCATGTCATTGTCAAAAATAACCTAATACACACCCTATCATTAATAAAGTATCTCTGTGATGAATGTTTACCTGGAACCCACTGCCCATTTTCAAAGGATGCTTCTTGGTCCCCAAGTCTAATTTTTATTTGTCCTATGTCTAAACCAAACTCTTGAACAATTTTATCAGGATCTCTTTCTTTATTCAAAATTGAAAGATCTGATTTTCTTGGATTCGTTTTCTTTGGTGAAAATTTATTTGAAAAAAATTGCATTGTTAATTTTATTTACTTACAAGTAAAAAAACTCCATATTAATCTAAAGAAACTAGAAGGATGTGTTTCTTTACAGCACCAAGTGCTAATGAAATAGTTGCACAAACACTCACATTAGCGTATGTGTGGTTGCTTGGCAAGGTTCATTTAGTAAAAAAGCAAAAGTTTCTCAATTATATTTGTTTTAAATATAGTGATTCTTAAACCTTTATGTGAAAAGGCTACTTCAACACGATTTGTCTGTCACTTAGCTACAAGCAATCTGGTGTTGTAATTTATCATAGAAACCCTTTTTGGTATCGCTATTCTTACACTAATCTTTATTTCCTTGACAACATTGTTAGTGAGTTCACTTTACTATTAAGCATATTAATCATAAACATTTTCTGCCTAAAGGTTTTGATGAATTGAGCTTAGAGAAAAATAAGCAATTTTAAAAATAGAGAAAAACCAAGTAAGGAACTTCAGCAAATAAACCCTTTTTAATATAATATAGCACTGCTAAGTTACAATTGACAGATATTGATTAAATTATTATTTACGATGCACTTTCTGAAAATTTGGATTTCATGACCAACTGACTCAAAAACTAGCTTTTTATACACTATCATCAGCATTAGTCTATAAATTTCATTACAGTTACAGTGAAAACACAATTTTATCAAATGCTTTTTTTTTGCCATGTCACGTAGATATTTTTCAAACATTTGTAACATTATAATTATATTTTAATTTAGCGTTGGATACTAAGTATCATGAGGAAAATTTAAATTAATTACATGATCCGTAAGAGAGAAAGGTAGTAAGACATGAAAAAAGAATAAGGGTGTGGAGGCTAAAAAATAAAGACGAGGGCTGTACATAATAAAGGCAAGAAACTTAATACCCAAGGATGAGTTACAAAGTGTAGAGGTGGAATGGAAAAGATTTAAGAAAAGTTTAGTGAGAGCTGCAGAAGTATGTGGGAGGATAAGTGTAAAGACCACTAATATGCCTAGATATTTTCATTAGAGGATCCACTGGGATTTCATCAAGTTCCCTCCCTTTCTCTAATTTTACACCAGAAAGCTAATATTAATAATATGATATTCATATGGTACCACCTTTTAAATCTCACTGTATATAAAGACGAAAGTGCTGACTCACTCTATCAGTCATCACCGTTTCTTCTGAACTCCTTGACCTGTAGTTTTGAAATTTGGCAGGAATGTTCCTTTCAGGTCTTAGGTATCCGTTAAGAAGGGGTTTGGCTAAATTCAATTCCTAAGGGGGTGAAATTGGGGTTGTAACATTTTAAATGGTATAACCTTATCTTCCAAACTATTTGAGCTGGAAAAATGAAATTTGCAGGAAGGTTATTTTTTATGTAACGGGCCAGAGTGTTTTTTATTTTTTGAAATTCAACTACCATGAGGGTTAAGCGAGACAGGGTGGTTTTTGTGTATCTTCCAAACCACTTGTGTTGGAAAAATTATACTTGATACAAAAAGTATTTTTAAGTAGTGGGCCAAAGGTTTTTTTGAATTTTTAAAAATTCGACCCCTAAGGAGTGAAGTGGAAAGGGAGTGGTTTTTCCGTATCTTCCAAACAGCTTGAGTTGGAAAGATTAAATTTGGCAGGAAGGTTCTTTTTAGGTAATGCACCAGGGGATTTTAGGAATTTTTCAAAATTAAACCCCTAAGCGAGGGAAGCGTGAAGGGGGTGGGTTTTTCCGTAACTTACAAACCACTTGAGATGGAAAGATACAACCTAGCAGGTTTTAAAAAAAATAGTATATCTAGTAATTCACCCGTAAGTTTGTGAATCAATGTTTGGGTGGTTTGTTGGGATCTTACAAACCAATTTAGTTGGAAAGGTATTTTTATGCTCTGCTCAAGGAGATCAGATATTTTGCTCTTAATGGTACAATGATGGATCTGAGGGCAGACTTTTTGGTATATGATTGGAAAAGTACTGTGGAAACTGTCATCAAACCAAGCTCAATCAATCAGCTCAATGGCATTTCAAATTTGCAGCTTCTAAAAGGATATTGTTGAAAAAGAATATGTCTGGTGAGGAAAAATGTGAGAGGAGAGGTAAATTACAGGTCAGATTTAGGAGTTTACAAATCGATACTGAAACGTGGAAAATCTCTAAATAACTTGAATCCTTCTCAGTTACCGAATGAGGTTCCAGTTAAGGCAAATAAACTATTTGATGTGGAAAAGTTGTTGATAAATCATTTTGGGGAAGAATGGAGGGCGTTAGAAGACCTTTCATACTATAGGGATTTGATCACCAACATCTCAGTAATGGATAATGATGATGGCAATGGCGTGAATGAAGAATTAAGTGAAATGTCATATTGTGAAGAAGAGGATTTGAGAGTTTAAGCATACAAGTTTTTATTCACAGTGAAAAAAGTACCAATTTGCAAAATTGTATTTTATTTTATATATTGCTTATTTTATTTTAGTTAGTAGAAACAAAATTTTTATATTAAAAGTATGGACATAAAGGATAATTAACACATTTTCATATTTTGATAAAGAATAAATAAAATAAAGGTGAAAAAATATTGGCGTTTTGTTAGATTTTTCTTTATCATGGACTTTGAAACTTTTGGTAGCAAAACTTGCTGCATCCCAAAGCTGTAGTTTCAAAACTGGTTTAATCTATCGATTTGCTGCAGAACTAATTGAATCCATTTTAAATTGATAAATTACTCATCAAATACCGAACATACATTTCCAGACTCATTGTTGATTAATAATATAATTATGATCTTTCACATGAATACTTAAGCTTTTGATTATGTCATTTTGGGAAAAATATGTAGGTTTTTTTGTGTTTTACTGAAAACCATCTATGGTGGACTGAATAAGTTTTACGTCTGCACACCTCAATTAAAGAAACCAAAAACAGTACTAGTATTTTGGATGAAAACAAAATAAGCGCTTTTAATATTTTTGTTAATAGGGTTGTTAAACCTACAAAAGCAAAGCTAATATTTCTGAGAACTTGATATTTCTCAGAAAACATTTTCCTAGATGCCACTCTTCCCGGGGTGTTAAGATTTTTAGAAAAATGTGTAGCCATCTTTTAATGTTGTATATTATGTTTCCATAGTGACAAATCCTATCACTGCCATTCGTTCTTTTTATTTCC
The DNA here is from genome assembly GCA_902155825.1 of Timema genevievae. NCBI lineage: Eukaryota > Metazoa > Arthropoda > Insecta > Phasmatodea > Timematidae > Timema > Timema genevievae. Next base: position 20,015 of record CABFWO010005992.1, read on the forward strand.
ATGCGCATGCACATATTTATTAGACTGTAATTGGTAGTCCGTAAAAAGTTCAAGTTGGGCAACTTCTACGGAGTAAGGACTAACGGATAACGACTCGAAGGCCAGAGCAATCTGATATTGTGGCATCGATTTCTTACGGACCACGGACCTACGTGCCTTAAGGGTAAACTAAATGTATAACTCATCAGTATATTTGAATAGTTTATAACCTTTTATCGCAATGTTGATTTTCGAATAACATACATTCTCAATGTATTGTATTTATAGTGTGAATGGGCAGCTTAGACAAATGTTGAGAACCGTTTGTGATTCAGTTTACTGAAATAAGTAGTTAATTTATCTAGTTCAATAGCTCGCGAACTATACATTTAGTTCGATTTTAACTAGTTCGTAGTGGGGATGTTCGATTCATGGGCTTTGAATCGATTCTCTGGATCGATCTAGATCAAGAAGGCATAGTATCGATTCAGGCAAAAGATCGAGTGCATTGAATTGATCTTCCAAAGATCGATCTAACGATTCATGTAAATAAAGTTTGCTTTATCTGGCTACACCAACAAAAAATGGCGCACCTAGAAATTTACACCAAGGGTAGGAATGTGGGGTAGTGGGGGGGTCAAAATGATTCATTAGGAGGGGGCCAACAAAAATGTATCGAGGGGAGTAGTGGGGGAGGTGTC
>CABFWO010005992.1:21385-40059 GCA_902155825.1 Timema genevievae
AAGATTCTTAAGAAAATCACACTATTTATTGGAGACAAACCAGAACCTTAACCACTAGAACCCACAGAGGAACGCACTTATTTTCTTTCCTCTGTCACAGCGAATTAATCTTTCAGAAACTGTGAAATCAGTACACCTTATTTGTTTGAATTAATTGATCGAGAACTAGTGATTGTACTAAAACTAAACACACTTGTTGGCATCCGTCTTGAGGAAACCTCACAACTTATTGTGGGAGGGTGTCTTAAAACTTGAGAATCACTAGCTTGGTGGAAGTGTAGATTGTAGGTGTAAGCATTCTATAAATACTAAAACTCAATGGGGCAAATGAGGTTTTTTACGAAATACTTTCAAACTATTGACTTTTTGGCTAACACGTCACTATAAATATATTACAGAATAAAAACGTGATGTGATCATTTACAGAACCTAGACGTAAAAAGAGCAGATCAGTGAATTATTGTCTTCACTTTACTAACTAAAGACAAATAACTAATTAGGAGCCCAAGATTGCAAGACTTGGTTTCGAAATTTTCCTTGGACTAATAGTCAACAAAAACATTTCCTAAGGCCAACAAAATTAAATTTCCCTGAATCGATTCGAAGTTTTGATTTCTTTCGATCTTTTTGAAATAGCTAGAAAAAGAATCGATACGTAAATCAGATCGAGGCCTTTGAATCGATACAAAAATCGATTAATCGAGGGTAAAGAATCAATTTCGAAAAGATCGAACATCCCTAGTTCGTATCAAGGAGGCAACATCGTTCTACTTGTTAACCTGGGATTACAAGAGCACTTCACTTGTGTTTAAAACCAATCTAAATTTACTAAATGTTTGTCTAAGAGATTGGCGGACTATTTTATATTTAATAATTTTATAGAAAAAGCTACCATTTCACTTGAAACTGAAGCCAAAATGTTAAAGCCTAAAGCTTTAACACAAGTTCTAAGCCAAGCAAACACTGGAGGCGTGGAAAATACCTTGTAAGTCTTTCACATTTATACAAGGAGAATAAAAACTCCCACACCCAAGGTGAATTTTTGATTTATCATCTTCAGCTCTATCAATTAAAAACAGTGGTGTAGTCGTAAATTTAGCAGTGTCGGAACGCAAGGCCTTAGCCACCCCAGAGAAGCTATTTGGAACAATTTTTAATGTTTACTTAAGCAGCGTTTACATTGGTATAGTAAATGGGTTAGTTATTTGTACCACTAACTTGCAAGGTAGCTACTAACCAGGTGTAAACAGCATAGGAAAGTACTAGTACAGGCACTTATACCAGCAATGAGGACAGTAAAGTGAATAGCTTCCCAAACTATATACGTACCACTGTCCTTTCCCCAGCAACAGCATTTATCACTGTCCCCTAAACTACCCTCTGAACTAGCCCCTTAGTTGTCAGTATAGTCAAGTTAGTCAGGCAGTGCATGTGTCATTTTGTGCGAATATATTTTTAACTAGAGATTTTTGTTTATCCTGCATATTTTTTTACTATCCTTGTATAAAGCTCTGAAGTAGTTTCTAGGAAGTTAAGTGTGAATTCTAGCTTAATTTGAACTGGTGTTGTATCTCTAAAAGTTATATCAAACCATTTGGATTACAGATGAAATCAAGTTAAGCAAGGTTTCAAATCTTTCAGGTGTCAAACAAAGAGACAACCATTTAGGACGAAATTGTTCTTCCTCAATCATACTCTCTATTGATTTCTTCAATCAAACATTCAGAAAGTTGTAAAAAAAAAACCCTTTTAGACAATTTCTATAGTAAATGCCTTTTAAATTACAGGAACACGATGATACAACTGCTACTAGCAAGGTAAAAACCACTTTTGTGTGTAGATACCTACTTGCCCTTATGACAGGTTTACTTTGGTACAGTAAACGGGTTAGTTACTTGTACCTCTAACTTGCAAGACAGCTATTAACCACCCGCCTCGGTGGTGTAGTTGGCTAACGCGCTAGTCGTGTTCAGCTCGACCGCAGAGGACGGGGAGATCGAGGTTCGAATCTCGGTCGGGTGAACTGGGGGTGGTTTTTCCTGAATGGTTTTCCATTCTCCCTCCACGCAAATGCGGGTTCACTTCCTCTAAATTCAACCCTCCCAATTCCTAATCCATTAGAGTAATTAAGTACTTAAGCGTATAACCCGAACGGGTAGTAAGACGTGGTGCTAAAATAAAAGCTATTAACCCAGTGTAAACCGCATGGGAAAGTACTGGCACCAGTACTTGTAGCAGCAGTGAGGACAGGTAAGTGTATAGCTTGCCAGGATATTTACTTACCACTAGTCTTACCACTAGCCTTCCCCCACCACCCGCATTCCTCACTGTCGTCTGAACTGCCCTTTCAACGAGCCTAATGTAAACACTTACTTGTCAGTATAGTCAAGTTAGTTGGACAGTGAAACGTGCCATTTTGTAAGTATATTTTTTGTTTAAATTTTTTCCTTTCCTTTTTTTTTGGTTTAAGTTGTGAAGCGGAAATTTACGATGAAAAGGTGATCCGAAGGTGACACTGTTAGGTTTGTGGAACTTTATCGCGACCATGTGTGCTTGTGGGACACTACAAAGCTTAGTTATAAGAACAATCAAATGTGTCAGGCTGCTCTTGAAAATAATGCCAATGAAATGAATTTTGAAGGTTTCACTCATGCCGATGTAAGGCAGAAAGTAAAGAACTTACGTAATACACACAGCCAAGAACTTGATAAAATTGAGAAGTCCCTAAAATCAGGAATCAGTTCTGACGATGTTCACCCCGTCCATGAAGTGGTTCAAAATCATGGACCAGTTCTTGAGGAAGGTGAAGGGAAAAATTATTATTATTATTAGCACCGCGTCTTACTACCCGTTCGGGTTATACGCACTTACGCTAATGTGTAATGGTAGGGTGATTGTGAGATGAAATGGAGGACCTACAGTTTAACGTGGAATCCGAACCACGGTGGAGGCCTGGCATTCCTCACATTCACAAGTTGTGATTAATACACGTCTTGTCAGAGGTGAAGGAAGGGTTTGGCAATCAGATAAATCTGTGCCGGGACCGAGGATTGAACCCCGGACCCTCAGCACAGAAGTCTGACACCTTACCCCTAGACCACCAGGTCACCGTGAAGGGAAAAAGAGCCACAGAAAGTAACCTGGTAAGTTTTTTTTTCTATTAATGTTATACATTCCAGCTTATTTATCACAAAACACATTTTTATATAACAATTATTAACATAACTTGATTTTTAGATATTTTGTCTAGGATGAAAAATTTAAGAAATCCCACATGAAACTATGCTTAATTTCTGTAAGTCATTATTGACGTATCATACAATCTAGTCCCTAAACTCTCTACTAAGTCTAGATGATTTGTAGCCAGATACAGGTGGCTGCACTGCTCGCATCTCAGTCACTTCAGACCTCCATCTCCCTGGTATGATGTCACCTGTGTCGATGTTTTCCTCATCAATAGCTCCGGGTGTGAAATAAGTCCTGGCTACAGTTTTATGGAGCCAATTATGAACTGCACAGCAAGCCTTGATGATTTTGTCAACGGTTGACAATTTACAAGCTATTTTCTTCTCAAAAATATGAAATCTGCTAACCATAATGCCAAATGCATTCTCCACAATACGTATTGCTCTGCTTAGACGATAGTTGAATATTTTTTGTTCCTTTGATAAAGGAACGCTGCTGTATGGCTTGGTTAAGTATATTTTGAGAGGAAATGCATCATCAGCAACGACACAGCAACCTTCTGGAAGCAAACCACCTTCTAAAGTTGGATACAAAGAACAGTTTTGAAACACACCCCCATCAGACACAATGCCATTACAACCAACATTGTAATGATACTGTTTTGGACCCCCCCTCATATATTTAAAAGTCATGGATGAAGTGTGAATTTTTTCTTAAAAGTAATGTGTGTAAAATTTCCTTTTAATACCTCATTCATGGATAATCACGCGCTTTTAGAAATAATGTCAATATACTACGTTTAAAGCTTTTTTTTTCTCTCTAAAAAATCAACTCTGTTGTATAGGAATGATCTTGTGACTCGCTGGCCCCCTCTACCCAATAGGAAGTCAGCCTTCACAAAATGAGATTGCCAGGAGTCTTTCTCTTAGTTAGTTTTGACACTATTGACAAGGGGTCCAAGAGGCAAGCGGTAGGTGATATATAAGGCACTGTGTGTATATGTGTATATGTGTATATGTGTGTGTGTGTGTGTGTGTGTGTATATATATATATATATAGAGAGAGAGAGAGCAGTAATTCAATATATCAATAGAACAGTGCCGGTAGCATAAATCTAGAGAACGAGTAATTTAACATGACAGTGCCACTAACTTAAATCCATAGAATACACAGAAAATGTTAGCGAGTAAAATCACAGAGAGATAATCTGTAGTTCAACTAAAACTGTATCATCTAATATTATATCTTTAGTGCCGAAGATTAATTCATCTTAATAAATCTTGTGCAACATTGAAAGCCTTATTTATTTAATAAAAATAAAAATCACAAGTGATCAGATCGCATAACCGCATCGTCGTCATCGTAAAACCCCACATCATCCTAATTGGCACTCAATCACGGGGCTATAAATACCAATATTAAACCGTAGCGTGATAATTTGCTCCCAATCGCGGGGCAATTAATCTTCAATATAAACCGACATCACTTTAACATCAATGTATGTAAAACAATAGTTGTTGTCTGCAAGTACTATGAGAACAATGCTGTGGTGGCCTTTGTAGTTAAAAAACTCGGTTCTGCAATGTGGAGCAGCTTGAAACAAAATGTGCTTCCCGTCGATGGCACCACAGCACCTAGGAAAGTTCCATCTTTCTTGAAAACCTCTACCAATTTCCTCCCATTCCTCTGAAGTGGCTGGGACCTGAAAAAAAAAAAGATTTATTATAAAAAAATCTCAGTACTTTATTTATGTTTATTTTTTCAGGAAACCCACTCTACTGGGTATGATCCAGAGGGAAACATACAGGATACATTTGTAGATAATGGTAAAGAATCTGTTGAAGATAATGGCACCATTGAAGAAAATTCTCCTAACAAGACTACTACTGAGGTTCCTGATGCTCAAACTACGACAACTCGGAATACTGCTCAAACCTCTGCTTCTCGGTCGCCTAAACCACAAACTTTTTTCTATCGAGAAACCAAAAGCACCATCAGGATTTATCTACAGCTGACTCTGAGATCGGCCAGGTGAACCAATTCCTTCAGCAACATCTCTTGGAAGAAGATGAATATTACGCCTTTGGCCGTTACATGGCCCTTGGATTGAAAAAGTTACCTCTACAATTGGCCATACAATGTCAGAATGAATTACAGTCAGCGCTGACCCGATATCGTTTGATGGCTGTTGCCCCACCAGAGCAATTTTCTGAGTACACCTCATCTACTGGAACACAATCAGGATCACCTATGTCACCAGCAAGCAGCAGTGGATATCCATACAGTAGCAAAGAGTAATCGTCAAGCCCGCATGCTTACATCCCAGAAGAACCGTCTCTTTCTCCTGCAGTCATCTCTCCTCAGGCTCGTGATCAAAACTTTGGAGCTCAACATAACACTTTCTGTTCATTTATTTCTGAGGTCTTGAAGTAAAATTAAAGTTTTCATTTGTTCTTGTCAAAATACTATTTAACATTCAGCCAGAATTGTTTAGAATACAAAAGTAAGAACCTCTTCCATTTCCTAGATGTTATATACACATTCTTTTCCATTCCTGTATTATGATACTAATCTTTTATAAAAGTAGATGTCAATCAAAAATGTATCAAGACAATATTTTTATATTACTCCTACATACCTTGATAAATTCCCCCAGTTGGTCAAAGATGGCTTCACAAACTTCTGGCAGGAACTTGGACACTGATGGTTTTGGAACACGAAACAGATGCTGGAGAGTTCTGAAACTGTTCCCTGTTGCTAGGAAGTTAAGTGTGACTTCAAGATTAATCTGAGCTGGTATTGCATCTCTCAAAGTTGTGTCAGACCGCTGAATTACAGATGAAATCAAGTTGAGCAGAATTTAAAATCTTTCAGGTGTCAAATCAAGAGACAACTTATTTTCTTGAGGATCCTCTGTAGATAGTTCCTTCACAAGAAGGGCTGATGTTCCTCTTGTGTCCCTTCTAACAATCCACTTCCTGACCCACAATCTCTTATGAAGAAATTGGTCTTCCTCAATCACATTATTAATTTTTCGATCAAACATAGCGAAAGTCGCAAAAGAACGTTTTTAAGACAATTTTTAAGCCAAATGCTTTTTGAATAACGTAAAACATAGCCACAAAAAGTATTCATCCTGTTTCCACGATGGCACAACTGCTAATAGCAAGGGAAAAAACACTTTTGTGTGTAGACACCTATTTGCACTGTGGCTGGGAAAGGAGCTAGCCCAATTACTATATCAATGTAAACGCAGCTTGATTCTGGGAAAGTAGACTAGTCAGGCCAGCTACTTGTACAAGTAACTAACCCATTTACTATACCAATGTAAACACGGCTTAAGGCATAAACTTACTTAACGCACTTCCCCTAAGATTCAAAAAACCCACATAGAGCACAGCAAATTTCAACAGAATTGATTAATTCATAGTATTAAAAAAGGTTTTAACATAATATTGATATAAAATCAATTAATTAACTTAGAATTGTTTAGTATAAATCTTTACAAATTAAAAAAAAATATATTTTCCCATAAAAAGCAGTGCCGGAATGGCGGCGTTCCTGCTCCACTACACCCCTGATTAAAAACTAAACAAGGCGGATCTTTAATATATCATATTTGCCTTTATACATAGAGTTTAATCTATTTATTAAATTTTAAACACTTGAAATTGTAAAGTTAAATATCATTAGTTTCAAGTCACATTTTAAAACTAAACTTGTTCTCACCTATACATAGGCTACACCTTTTATACTCTCAGAAGTGCAACCTTTTCTTAAAGTATCCTATTTATTTAGGTTACTAAACCATGAAGGAGCCTTGCTGGCCTATAGTGGATATGGCGATCGAGACGCCCGAGTGACCGCAGCTATTGCTAGCAATATTTGGTCTGCGTACGAGAAAAACGGCCGAAGTGCATTCAAGGAGGACCGCCTGCAACTCGTTCTGATGGAATGTATGGTATGTTTGTCTTTGAATTCTTATGTTTAGTAAAACATCGGCCACATAAATTCATTTGTGAGAAAGGTGGTTCGAGGATGGTACACCAAGAGGGCAAAATTATTTACATTTTTTCTATATAATAGCATAGTTTATAATAATAAATATGCAGGCTAAACTAAGTTATTGAGTATCAAAATACTTTTGGAGCCATTTTGTGGCAGTTACATTCTCTTGAATATTAATGTTAATTCCATTCATTTAAATGTTTTGTTTTAATTTTTAATGCATATATATAATTTTTTACAATATTAACTTTATTACCTATAGATTTGGTATTGATGTGTATATGTATAACCGATTTATGACCTTTGTCAACTCACGGCACACTGAACAAGGTGCTAACATTCTCAAGTCAACCTTAAGCTTTTCAAGGAGGTTATCTTAAAAAAAAACTAGTAAGCATTTAGATTGTATCTGAAAGTTCAGTAGCTAAGATTTTTGATCTTCTCATAAACTCTCACGGCACGCTTGCTGACTTCCTGCCACACCGGTTGTAAACCGCTGGTATAGATTATAATAAATATTTAATTGACTTCAATGACACAGGAAAAGTGTAAGGAATTCTCTTTTCCCTCTACTAATCCTGGTTGTTCAGATAATAAAAAATGTGGATCTTTAGAGTAGAGAAAAAACTCATTCATGAAAAATTTACTTTTATATTAAACTATAATGATAATAAAGACTTAATTTAAAACAGGTGCCACATAAAAAAAATAAACACAATAAAAATTGGTTAGGAATGATCATGTTATGTATTTTTTTAAATAAAACCTTTTTCGTCTAATGAAATCGTCTATAAAATTAATATGCACAATATATATAATTTTTTTAAAAATATGACATAAGTATTTGACCTTCTATCCAGCTTAGGTAATATTTCAAAATGTTAACTTCACACATACCCTTAAGCGTAATGCTGATGAGTATCTAACTTTCATTGTTTTACTCTTATTTCTATTGCTATTTACAGGAAGGTAAAGTGGCTATCACGCAAGTAGCCAGCAACTTGCTGCTCTGTCTGTACGCCAAAGAGACCGTTGGATTTGGGTTGTTGAAGGAGAAGGCTCAGGCATTGGCGCAATATCTTGATTCACCTTTGAAACAAATCGCAACATCTTAGAAGTTAATGTATCGTCTTTCAAACTTTTGCTAACTTTATTTTACTTTTATATAGTTATATTCTGTTTATGTGCATTAAAAAGTCTAATATATAATATTTTACAGTAAAATAAAAAACAACTAAATCTCTGTGATTAAGTTTAAAAATAATGTCGTAGGTAGTGTTGTTTTTTAAATAGGTTAATTTTTACACCCACACACAATGCCTACTGTTTGGTACCAAAAGAAACAAATTGTTAAATTTCACTTGACCTTTAGACAGAATTACAGGTTTCTACCTTGATGTGCCGATGGAGATACTTGAGAATGCATCACATTACGCGATGAGACCGATGGGGTGCCCCTGGTTATTATTTCTTGAGCCAACTATTGTAGAGTTTTATAGGTTTACAACAAGAGTATGGCCTGCTTCCGTGGCCGCATTGTCTAAGGTGTCACTCTAGAAATATACTAGACTGCCAATGACAGGGAGATTGAGGTTCGAATCCCAGTTGGGTGTATTGAGGATGGTTTTTCCTAAATGGTTTTCTGTTATCACTCAAAACAAAAGAGGGTACACTTCTTATAAAAATAACCTCACTCGCATGTAACCCGAGTAGTAAGACGTGGTGCTAAAAAAAAGTTCACTGATAAAGATACTAGCTTCGGTGTTCGCATGGTCTAATGTGCTACTCTCACAGTACACTGGAAGATAAAGGGTTTGAATCTTCATCAGGTGTATTGAGGGTGGTTTTTCAAAATTGGTTTTCACGCAAATGCAGGTAAACTTCTTTTAAATATAACCTTCCTAATCTCTAAAACCATTAGTGTAATTAGTACAACCTGAACGGGTAGTAAGACACAGTGCTATTTTTTTAAATATGAATGTGTTGCACTATCCAATATCACACATGACAAATATTGATGTGTGATGACCGAGTCAAATTTCTAAGTCTTCTTTGCGACAGAGTGACTATATCAAAGTGTCTGATATGGATTGTACATGTTAACCGCTCTGAAATGTACCTAGCAGAAGATAATCCATTACTCAAAGTGCAAGCACATTTGAAACTGCAACCTTCTTTGTCCTTTTCCTTGTTTGCTTTCTAAGAAGACTCCAACCTGTCTGGGCAAGAGAAGGACGGAAGAAGAGTGTTGTAATACCTTACAAACCCGTACCCAAAAACAAGCTTAACATATATCATTTTGAATATTGGACTTTACGTAACAGGTGGATAAAATAATACCTTAAACAGAGGATATACCATAAATATATTTTAATAATTATTATATACATTTCATTATAAGAAATCCTTAACATATTATCGCACAAACATAAGCAATCTTAGGAAGACCAAATGGGGGCGAGTGTAGCCATAGGTGACTAAGCTACAGGTGTCTCTGGAATTTTGGGGTAGAGCCTTCTTTTGACAACAAAGATCTTCTTATTGGATAGGCATATGACATAACTGTGGCTCTCATAAGTCACTGCAACATTAAAAGATACCATTTCTATTATAAGATTTACTAACACGCCAAACTATTGGAAAGTAATATTGAAATTTGAATGTCTTATATTCCTTAATGTCTAGAAATTTAATAAAATCATTACAATGTTTTTCACTGCCATCATATTGGGCATTTGGTTCGCCACAACTTACCTGCCCCCTTTTCTTACACAGCAACTACATATTCCATCAAGTTAATGAACAGGGCCCCTAATGTTTGTTCATGAACACCGATTGAGTGCTATCTATACCTTGATTTTCTTACGAATGGAGATTGGGAGAACCTTTTAGGAAATAGCAACAAATATGTCTGTTTCCTAAAAATATGTCTATCAACATTGATAACAATTTACTACATGTATTAACCCTTTGAGTGCCAACGTCGCTCAGAGCGATGCACGAAATATCTGCTAAACTTGCCAGCGTCGCTCACAGCGATCCCTCGTTTTCGAGCTCTTAGTTCAGTATTAAGTCAACAGATAGAGTAGATTTTATTTCCATTGCATTCTCGTATGTTCAAGCTACTTTAATTTGTCTTTGCGATATATCGAACTTGAAAATTATTTTATAACTTTTACTTTATGAGTTTTATCTTTGGCCTTGTTTGTAAACATGGCTACTAAGAGGAAAGCTGTGATTCAAGACACAGAAATACTTGCAATATTTATTGACAGCTCAACCCAGAGTGATCAATTTGTTTGTCATTCTGAAAGCACTGATTCTGAACTTGTAAATAATGAAACTGAACAGGAATTTTGTTCTAGTGAAATTGAAAGATCGAATCAAGTAGGAGTGGCAGCTGACATTGATGACACGAGTGTGAATACTAGTTATTCCTAAAGGGATGAAATAAATTTTGAAGATCAGGATAATCCACCCCAACCTCTTCATATTTATGCAAAAGTACCAGGTTTGAAGTCCTCTCACCGTCCCCTTCTGATTCCAACCCAATTATTTATTCTAGACTTTATTTTACTATAACCCTGCTAAAGTTGATGGTCACTGAAACAGCTGCTATGCATAACCCAATTTTAGCGTAAAATCTAAAGTTAGTTTTTTTTGTAAACTTTGTTATTTACTCAGTTTTTTATGTTCTTTTCAGTGATTTATTCTATTTCAAGCTATTTAAATTTTCAATGCTTAAAAATTAATGTTAAATAAAACAGTAAAANAAGTTCATAGACTAATGAGTTATTAAAATTTAAACAAACTCCTGCATTTTTCAGGAAAATAGCTTGGCACTTTTAGCACATTTTTTTGTCATTTCTCTTGGCACTCAAAGGGTTAATAGTATTATTCTGTAGATATTGATAATTTATATCAAAAGTTATGACTGAAGATAATACAACTGGATGTATGAATACATGAAAATATATCTAGTAACTTTTTCTAGCTGTCAGATATGTCCATTAGTTAAAAAAAATAATTGGGGTATAGTGTCACAAGTGTGACTAGTAAAGTTGGCCGCACACAAAAATAAACAGCTTCTGTGTATAGTCAATTTCCCTTGACAGTACCTGATATACGCTTGAAGCCTTCGTCCACTGAGAAAGCAGTGAGGTCGGTCTTGTCCGCCAAAGTGACGAGTCCTGTAATGACGTTGGCCACTCGCTCATCATTCTCCAGTTCGCCACCAGACTGAGACACAAGTAGAGCGAGATCTAGTAAATAGTGTATACCAGTAATTGCCAAGAGTCAAACTAGCAGAGTAGGCCTACTCTAAATCGAATTAAAATGTTGCTGGATGTGAAAGTATATACTTTAAATACGCCATTTAATAATATTTTTCATTTTTGGAAAGGAATGATCATACTTTTCATGTGCTTGAAAATTATCTATAGACATGATGTCCATAGAATACCTAAATTGCAGTTAGTCTTAGTATAATTCTACTAAAAAGTATTTATTATTTAAAATATTTAACATGCACTTTGTGAATCGACTGATTATACTAAGATCTCGAACAGACACAACATCCAGCTCCCACTTATACATTTTTCGGCCATGCTGGGAATCGAACCCAGGATCCTTAACTCAGTAAGCAAACTAACCGTTGATTGAGCTAAAGTAACAGACCAAAGAGCAATTAATCTAAGACCCGCCTCGGTGGCTGTATAGTCTAAGGTGTCACTCTCGCAATAGACTGACCCTGCCAATGACGGGAAGACTGGGATTTGAATCTTGGTCGGGTATACTTAGGGTGGTCTTTCATAAATGGTTTTCCACTCTCCGTACTTAATGACTCCTTCTAAGCATACATAAGACTTCAGACATATTTGTCATGAAATTTTAACCGAGTTGCAAAATTCAAGACCTATTTGATGAAATTCCTGGAGACATCAGATTGGAAGTAATTGTGAGAAAGAACGGACTTACTGATATGACAGCTCCATCCTCTGTCAACACAAGGTACCCCACTTGGTCCGGGATCCTCTCCAAGTTGAGCATCGCAGGTCACTTTGTGGTCTGGCATGGAAACCAACAATTTTTAATGTCAAGAAATATGTTCCACTAAACCAAAATATTGGAGACTGCCTTTAACTTTTATGGAAGAAATATTTTACTAGTTGGCTTTTCTTCTTCTTAAGGCTTCATTACACGTAACGATCTCCCTGTGGGCTTCCTCAAGGGAAGTTGGTGCGTGTAATAAAACAAAACCATGTGGGGAAGATCATATCGACTTCCTCATGAATATGTGTCTTAGGCTCTAACTACCAGAGACTTAGCAGTGATTTAGGCTCTATTAAACAGACACATAAGTATCTTAGGCTATATCCACCAGAGACATAGAAGTGTCTTAGGCTCTACCCACCAGAGACATAGAAGTGTCTTAGGCTCTACCCACCAGAGACATTGAAGTGTCTTAGGCTCTACCCACCAGAGACATAGAAGTGTCTTAGGCTAATATCCACCAGAGACATAGAAGTGTCTTAGGCTCTACCCACCAGAGACATTGAAGTGTCTTAGGCTCTACCCACCAGAGACATTGAAGTGTCTTAGGCTATAACCACCAGAGACATAGAAGTGTCTTAGGCTATAACCACCAGAGACATTGTAATGATATTGATTTGGACAGCTCTCATATATTTAAAAAGTCATGGATGAAGGTATTTTTCTTTTAAGTATTGTATGTAAATTATCCTTTTAACACTTCATCCATGGAGAATCATCCGCTTTTGAAGAATAGTCTAGAAGGATTGCACCATTAAAACTTATTTTTTTATTTTCAAAATTTAACTCCGTAATATTTACCAAACAAGCAAGAGACGCCAGCTCCCTATATCCAATAGGAAGCTAGCCTTCAAAACACCTGTCAAAGGAACGCTTTTGATTGGTTGGTTTTGACACTGGTCACGAGAGGTCCAAGAGGCAAGGGGTAGGTCATATATAAGCTGTGTGTGCGTATGAACACACAGAGTGTGCCGACGACACAAACAGAGAGTAGACATACAAAGAGTGTGTGCTCACGATAAAGAGAGAGAGTAGTCACACATACACAGAGAGTGCCGGCGACATAAACTAGAGTACGTGTAATATCACAATAGTACATAATTTGTATTTCAAGTAAAATTGTATAACAAGATATAATCCCTCCAATAAATTGTGTGCAACATTAACAGTTGTATTTATTTAAGTCAACAAACTTGAAATATCATAACATAGCAGTGTCTTAAACTATAACCACCAGAGACTGGTTGGATATGTTCAAGAAGCCCATGGGGAGGTTGATGCGTCTAATAACAGCTTGGGCTTCTCCACGTCGACTTATTCTATTGCACATGCATCAGTCTCCAGTCCCAGGTGTTTTCTTGCAGGCTTTTTTCAGTATCTGTTATGGCAACCATTGTGTTCTTGTTGCTAAGGGCCAACTTGTAAGTTTGTTATTGTTCATTTTTCTTAAACATGATTGATTTGCGTTGTTACACTAAGGAGTTTTTAAGTAATTGACCTTTATAAAACTTTTCCATGTTTTCTTACTTACTATCAGACATTTTGTCGTTATCTAGACAGGCAGTAAGACTCCACCCACCAATAGATCTACTCTGGGAGAAAATGGTGGGAAAGTTATGTGTAATAGGTACCGACTTCCAGCAACTTACCCGCGAGGAAGCCCATCTCAGGAAGATAATGGGGAAGTCGTTACGTGTAATGCGGCCTTTATATTAATTTATAATATTTTGAACATTTGAAAGAGGCTGTTTTTGAGTGCTTGACAGGTGATTGAGAGGTCAGGGTTCAAATACCAGAAGAGGGGTTTAAGGGGGGTTTTCTTGAAAGAAAAAAAAACCCATGGCCCCTTCATAAAAATATGGATACATATCCTCTTAATTTAATTTTTTACCTTCCTCATCCCTACTATATTGTATCAATTAATTTGTGTATAAACTAAATGGATAATTAAAGAGATGGTTATTACTTATTAGATATATATGCTATTGTGGTAATAGACTTAAAATAGAATCTAGCCAAACTACAATGTCCTATAATGTTTGCCGTGTATTAATTTTGTTCTCAGATATGACACAGTACTTACTAGGTACTTGAAATAGTTAAGGTCAGACTAAACTTGGTTTATTTATTTATTTAGCACCACGTCTTACTACCCGTTCGGGCTATAAGCTTAAGTACTAATTAAGCTAATAATTTAGGAATTGGGAAGGTTGAATTTAGAGGAAGTGAACCCCCATTTGTGTGGAGGTAGAGTGGAAAACAATTTAGGAAAAACTTCCCCCAGTTCACCCAAACAATATTTGAACCTCGATCTACCTGTCCTCGGCAGCCTATCTAAAACAAAACTTAGCGTATTTGCCAATTATGCCACCGAGGCGGGTTAGCTTTGTTTAGGTATACATCTTATTATAGGAACCAAGTAATAAGTTTCTAGTTCAATCCCAGTTGGGAGCAAGAGTTATGATAATAAAAAGTATTTAAATAACTTGGCACCAGCTAAGTGTGTTTGGACTAAGCTTTTATTATCTTTAGAGTTTTAAAAATATTAGTATATTAACCACACAAACTCTAAACTGCTTAATATAAGGGACAGGAATGGGGCTAGTTTATAAGGAGGATTGTGCCTGCGTTAGCGTACATATAGAACTGGGAGTCTAGTACACTTACTCGGAAACATGTTTAACTTAATTTCTAATCTACATACAATAATGTTACTAAAATGTATTAATATTCACAATCCAAAAAAATTAATTAAATACATTTCAATACTAAGGTTATTTTTCTCTTTTCTTATGTTATTACTTATTAATCATCTATATAGCTTCTATATATATATACCTTCCAACACTTTATCAGCTTTTTTTAGTGTTTAGCAAAGAACAAACACAAAAGATGTATTACTTTTAATACAGTAGCCTATTTTAACAATGTGACCCATCCTAACTTAATCTAACCTTCGTGGAAGGTAGGGTTTTGTTAGGTTGTAATAGTTTTTAATTAGTTACTATAATATTAACTGTTTTTAAATTATTATCAAAGCATGTCTCTTAATATATTTTCAATATTAAGTTGAGCTTATTTTCTATCATTCCTTTCAATTTATTAGTTATTGTTTTACAGGTTTATCAATATGTGAAATAACTTTTGGCCCATATGAAAAGTTTTGTGTAGATGGTTTGGGGTTAAAGAATTCAATTTTTTTTATGAACATAGTGATATACAAGCCTACTTTAAATTGAAAAATGGCCCCTTGACACAGGACTTGAACCTAGGACCTTTGGCTTAGTAAGTCAGTGCTATTACTACCGAGATATCCAGGAATCGTCCCGTTCATGGGGTCATCCTTCATTCATATTTTAGGCCCTCTCGAGTATAAGGTGGCAGCATTATTCGATAGCTCACAATCTTAATTGATGTAGCTGATGATTTCTGCATGTCCATCACAGACTTTGCCCTAAATACAAGTGAAGAATGACCCTGGAGACAGGAAGACTCCTGGATAGCTCAGTGGTTAGAGCATTGGTGTACTAAGCTAAATGTCCTGGTTTTGATTCAGGTGTCATTTTTAAATTTAATAAATATGATATTTAGGTGTGGCTATACCCACACTTAACTATAATTGCTTGGCTATTTAATGAATCAAAATATTGATAGGTTTTGAGATTACTGCGAACAACATGTATTTTGATAAGGTTGAGTTCAAATATTTAGGAACAATTATTTTCCCTAACAATAATAATAAAAGTAGAAATTAGGAAAGGAATACATTCAAGAAATGAATGCTACTATCTGGTACATATGTTAACATCTTATCTGCTGTCAAGAAATGTTAAACTCAGAATATACAAAACAATAATGTTACTGATTGTGAAACATGCTCTTTTACCCTACATGACGAGAGGAAACTTATTAAAGTGGAACTGAAGTAGATACTTAGGAAAATATTTGGTCCAAAAAGGGATGAAGATAATAGTGGAAGAGGTTACATAATGATGAGTTACATACCATGTACTCATCAGCCGCCATTGTTAGGACAGTCAAATCTCACAGATTACAGTGTACAGAACATGCATTGCAAACAGAAGAATCTAGAACCATGATCAAGTTATTGACTGGTAAAACTAATGTGAAGACCTAGACAAAGATGGGAGGATAACATTACAGTAAACCTGAAAAATATGGGGTGTAACGAGGTGGACTGGATAACTAGCTCAAGATAGAGTGTAATGAGGCAGGCTGGATAACTAGCTCAAGATAGGGGTAGAGTGTAATGAGGTGGACTGGATAGTTACAAAAAAAGCTAAAGATAGGGATAAATGGTGAACTTTTGAGTTCCTAATGCCATCGAATAAATAAGTTTTGAGGTTTAAGTGGGTAGACCTTGTCTTGAGGTCAAGTCATTCCAAACAATGTTAAATAATTGCAACATTATCCTTTCCTTTAGATGAATAAATTATTAATTGTCAAATACCTAGTAAAAAACAAACAAATATTCTTAATAATGACATTACCTGCTTCGGTGGCCAATTGGTCAAAGACGTCATACTCGCTACAGACTGGACTGCCGATGACGGGGAGGTTGAGGATCGAATCCCGGTCAGGTGTACTGAGGTTATTTTCCCTAAATGTATTTCCACTCTCCCCCACGCAAATGCGTACACACTTCCAACCTTCCTTAACACATTAGCGTAATTAGTACATAAATGCATAATATTACTCTGAACAGGGTACTGATAGCGAATAATAATGTATTTTGTTAGTGTTATGTTACAAAGGAAATATTTTTCTGACAATCAATTAAGTGTAATACAACCATAATTTAAATTAAAAACAGCGTATTATTATGAACTTACCAATTTAAGTTAAATTAATCCGTGTTTGATATACGTTGATTTATATTTTGTCAGGGTGTCAATGTTATTTACCATCACAGATTATAATACTGTAGTACTACAGACATTGATCAATATTACTGGATGGACATCTGTGACTAATTATCGAGCTGTCGTCTGCATACCATCATATAAAAGAGAAGAAAACTTTCAGGTATCTCTTTTTCTCTTACATACATGGCAATGTGGCATTTTTTTGTTTTAATTATTATTTGATAATTAATTACATGATCCACAGAACTAGAGCTCACTTGAGGAGGCTAGTTTTAAAACGTCCTTTGTCCACCCTAGGTCAAAATTAAGATTTTAATATCAGCATATTCTTCATGCATTCCGCTTTGTTAAAATATCTTCATTTTTGACCAAAATGTTCTCTAAATATGAGGCTTGGAATCAAACTGTCTCTAGTTCATATATAAATGGTGGCCATAAAATAATACTTAAAGGTCTTAACTTTTATTTTCAAAATGACTCACGTACAAACGAGAACATAAACACCCTGCCACTTTAGTTTCATACTGTCTATTGTCCACTAAACAATCAATCTATCACAGAGAAAAAAACCAAACAAATTTATATCCTTTTTATTTCTCATAGTTTCTTGGAGAATTTCAAGAGTGGTAACCCCAATGATCAGCTGGAAATCCTTGAATTCAAATTTTGACGATAGGTTATGTGTGTATGAATCATTGAAGTCTGGTGTTTTTTGTGTGATTTTTTTATTTTAGTGCATTAAAAGATTTATTTAGATAATTTTTAGAAAGGGTTAAAATGAAAAATCAAAATATATTCCAAAGTCTTTAATTTTTAATATGTGTAGCATAGCCTTGTATTAGTTTCAAACAGCTGTTGTGCCTGATATCTTGGGTTTAGGTTAAACATATGTTTGGCTACTCAAAAGGTATAATTTAATTAGGCCTACCTTCAAAATAAGTGAATTTTATTAAAAGATTTTGAAATATATTTTGATTTTTGTTTAGTTATTTTTCTTTCTAAATCCAAACTCTTGTGAAGTTTTATGAAAGTGTAGCGTACACAATGGAAGGTGTGTAGTCTAATGAAGATAATGTTAGAAGGTCCCAGGTTATACCTTTTGAAAGGGGAGAAGGCTGTAAAAGACATATAAAACCGGAGAAAGGGTAAAGGGCCTTGGAAAAAGCGAAAAGATATTCTGAAAAATCGTTGCCAAGAATTCCCCAGTGCAAACATGTTGGTAAATCATTAAAATGTTGTGAAGTTTCAATGCAAGATGTACGCAAGTTCCACCAAGCCTTTTATTCTGGAAAAAACAAGTACAGGACAATTTTATCCTTAAGTACACTCACAGTGAATCACCAAAGCGTAAAAGACCTCGAGCTAAACGAAAGCAAGTACGAGAAACTATTAATCGTTTCCTGGTCCCAAAAACAACAAACGGAAAAACAGAACTCGTGAATCTATGTAAGAAAGGCTTTTGTTCTATTTTGGGCATTAATTTGAAACGAGCCCAGCGAGTGTGCAATAGACATTTTAAAACTGGACTTTTGCCTAGTGAAA
>CABFWO010005993.1:0-10103 GCA_902155825.1 Timema genevievae
ATATGGGCAACAGAACAAAAAAAACAACTTCGATGAGATCGAAACAAAATCGCTTTGTCTACCTCAACGAAGAGTAGGCTAACCTGCATTGGTGGGCATAGGAAGGAGTCAGTCACGTCTTGTTTGATTTGCCATTGACCAAGGTCGGGGCTCGAATCCAAGCCTAGAGTACTAAGAGTGATTTTTCCTAAAAGGTTTCCCATCCTCTCCTCCCATAAATGCAGGAAGATTTTTTTAAATCTAAATTCTACCCTTCTCATCCCTAACTCATTAGCGTAGTGTAATGTATAGCCCTTAAGAGTAGTGAGACGCGAATTTTAAAAAAAAAACTGTTATGTAAGTCTTGTGACTGTTGGTTAGAAGTACAGTAGAATTTAGTTTATAACGACCTCGGCTATTCCGTTAACTCAGGCGTGGCGTAATTTTTTCAGCAGTCCGGTCAAACTGGCATCTATTAATGTTATGAAAAACCTCTGTTTTAGCGTCACTACCACTAGTAGATGGGACTAACCCTCCTTCATTGTCACCGAGTTGGCTGCTCTGGAACTGTCTCGTGTGCGCGTCTAAGCTCAAAGCTAAGGTGGGTTTTTTTCGTGTTTCCTAAGCTCAACGTTAGTTTTGGTAGTCATCGTGTAGTCATTAAACATAGGACTACATGTTTTATAATCATGGCAAGTTGTAGTACAAAAAGAAAAGTTCTGTCTAATCAAGAGAAAGTACGTGCCATTAGAGCATGTAAAAGTGGACGGAAAAAGGTTGATGTATGTCGTGAGTTTGGATTAGTTAATTTTACTGTAGGCACAGTTTTAAAAGTGTTCTGTTGGTACCTCTTTTATAACGTCACTCCGACATTACTTCAAAATTTGTTTGGCTCCTTTGATGACGCTATAACCAACTTCAACTGTATAGTAATACAGGGAATTGAAATATGACCGTTTCTCCTTTCCTGTACCCCCTAAACATCCTCACCACTACCACAAACAATATTAATAATAACATCCTCTTCAATGGTCTAAAAAGCCTCACTCAAGCAATAGAATGGACTGCTGATGATGGAAATATCGGTTTCAAGTTCTGGTCAGGTACATTGAGGGTGGTCCCCCGTAAATGGGTTTCCACTCTACCGCCATGCAAATTCGGGTACACTTCCATTTAAAGTTAACCTACCACATCACACTATCGTAATTATTACATATACTTATAGCACGAACGGCTTGTAAAAGGCGGCCAAAAATCAGGGATAGAATTAATACCAGCCGGGTGTATTGAGGGTGGGTTTTTTTTTCTGAAATATTTATATCTTCTTCCATGTAGATGCGGGTAGCTTTCCTTTAAATTATTATTTCCTCATCCCTACCATATTAACGTAGCTAACATGTGGATGACCCGAACGGGCTGTGAAACGCGATGAAGGAAAAAAACATATATTCTCAGCGTGTCCTTCCCAATCTCTTCGAACTTTGCACAAGTGTGTATCGACAGGTTACTAATGCTTCACTTCATCCCAAAAGAAGCCGAGTAAAGGGTCACATAGCCCAGAGCTGGAAGTCTAGCAACGTCTCGTGCGATATGCGAGGGAACTTGGTCCCACTTGTTTACTGCCAACATGCATCATTCACGACCTATTAAACCATACAGTCTTCCGGTTTCACCGGTACAGAGGTAAGGATGTCGTCCGTCAACTGGTCGGACCACTTCTAGAGACTGTTACAATAGAATATCTCACTTATTTCATGAAGTATAAATACAATCTTTCGGCCGTCGCTACAATGTGCTGGAATTACCCCTGGCAATAAAATACCGACTAAAAATAAAAGCCGATAACAGTGATAAGGAGATTTATACTTTTTGAAAGAGTAGACCTTTTAGGGATGTACAAGCGAGCCCATTTCGGCAGGAGCATGGTCTCTAAAAGTAGATGTGGGCAACATATTTTTCAATATAGCCAAAGGTGTGTCAAAGGGGAAGTTAAATTTGTCACACCATGTAACAATAGAGCAATTAGGTTGCTCAATCAAACATTAAAAATCTTTGATAGAGCCAGTTTCATAGTCAGACTTAGCACGACTCAAATGCAATACTATACTAAAAACAGAACGAGACCTGCCTGGACAAGGATGGAATGGGCCAGTTTCATATGCGGAACTGGCTCAGTCCATTCAAAGTTAAGTAGGTGTTATCTTTTATTTAGTATAGCGCCGCACTTGAGCCGTATCAAGTCTGACTTTGAAACTGGCCCAAACTGTTTGATCAAGTCTATTCAAAACATGTAAATGTGGACTAGGCAGTTTCAATTGCCTCCCACGCAATTGATTAAAACTGTTCAAATTGAAAATATCATACAATTTAATGCGAAATTTGACAGTCTTTATGTGTGAAGGCAGAGATGAAACGAAGTGTTGACGAAGGAAGTGGAGGGAAATATTGTAAGGCAGTGTTGCGTCAATGACCCATTCAAAAAGCATAATGCTTCTAGTGATATGCAGGAATTATAAAGTAGTAATCAGCACACCGTCCTTTAGGAAAAAGTTAATTCTACTATGAGAGATGGCCAAATCAAATTCGCCATACTATTATGGTCAATTCACCACTTGTGGCGATTGGCGACAGAGTTGCCCATCCTTGGTCTAAGACATCCCTCTCGCAATAGATTGGACCTTAAAGATTGCAATGAAATTTCCCAAATGTTCCAAAACTTTTTGTGAAATTCCTCGTGTTTTCCCTGTTCTGTCAGTTTTCCAGGAGCAGAAACGCTGATAACACCCTGCGACCAACGATACGGGTCTAAACGCTGGTCGATTGCTCTGAAGACCTCTGTAAAGGAACCTTTTAATGCCACAGTGCCAGCCTCATAGTCTAGTGTTCAGCATTCCTAACTACTAGCCTAGAGGTCACGAGTTCAATTTCCGGCAGTACTATAGACATTTTTCCCGAAGGATAATTGTTACTAAAGTCACCATGGTTTGGTTGATTAGACTAAAGTTAGGATGGTTTAAGATTTTTACTGTCACCATATAATCATAATCATCATTATCATCTCATCGAGACGAAATAACCGCACCTACATGATGCCCCAAAGTTACTTATCCACCACTGCCAGTAGAAGACCAGGAATGTCTCGCCGACAAATCCTGGTGGCATACGTTTAAAAAAATCACAGTATATTTTGTCATAATATTTTCAAAATACTATAGCTATACTAAAAGGTACTAAGGAATAGAAAAAGAGAATGGAAAACAGACATATATATTAGCTAAAACTATTCATATTTGATTGCGACGTGCCAATTACGATGGAGAAACTTGTTGACACACAAAACAGCAACAATTTTTCAGCAGCGATGCCAGACATTCGCTACAATAAAACAGTAATGCAACAATCAACATGACCATGAGATGGCGGAAGTAGTGACCTGTTCAGAACAAACGAACGCAACCACCGGGCCCCGGAGTTACATTATTGTTGTAAGTTCCGCCAGCGAGGGGGGGAAAAGGAGAGCAGGGAGGGAAGAGCACCGACTCGAAACAACCGTCCCACTCTCCGATACGAAAACAAGTTCACAGTCTTCCCAACCGACCGCCAGGGTTGACCGACCCCATACCGCCTTCCCACGTGGCACAAGGTGAGCCACACAACGAACAGGATACCTCGTGAATGTGAAGGTTGTCTGTTATCTCGCGAGATATCGTTCACACAAACACGACCAAATATAATAAATATACAAAAACTGATATTTCTGGATAAAATATGTTCATGTAGGCTCTAGAGCAGGGGATCATTAAGACGGGATCCGCGACCCTTAGAGGGTTCGCGGATGTATCTCTGAGGGTACGTGACCTTGTGGGAGCAACAGTGTTTACACTGGTATGTTTTAAAAATTATGTAGAACTATAAACTTTCATGCGTTGTTCTGTTATTTAATGATGATTATTAAACACATTATATTAATTGCGAGCTAAAATGTACTCTAATATTAATTTGATCTACTATATTTATAATAAGTGAACGCGTCGACTACAAATCAAGCTCGGCTGTTCTGCTTTGCCGCGGTTTTCATCCAAATATTATATTAATACGTTTTGATGGAGAGCATTACTCAAATAAATGATGTCAACTTTATTTCAATCAAATCGCTATCCTTGGTAATTCTATATATTTTATTATAGCATTTAAAAACACTATTCTGAGAAGGGGATTACTAGGACTGCCAAAGGGACCCATGGCACAAAAAGGTTAATAACTCCTGATTTTACAATAGTAAATGGCAACTGTCCAATTTTAATGGATTTTAAGAAAAAACCTCTTTTTTCTGCGGCTAAAATTTAGATTTTTTGTATGTTTTTACTGTATTTGTATAGGTATTGATAATATATATCAAAAGAGACATCTTCAGATCACATAACTTATATATGAATATTATATTTGGAATAAGATGAATTATTATTATTTAGCACCGCGTCTTACTACCCGTTCGGGTTATAAGCTTATGTACTAATTACACTAATGGGTTAAGAATTGGGAAAGTTGAATTTATAGGAAGTGAGCCCACATTTGCGTGGAGGGAGAGTGGAAAACCATTTAGGAAAAAAACCCTAGTTCACTCAACCGAGATTTGAACCTCTATCTCCCCGTCTTTGTCAGTATAGCTCAATACGAAACTAGCGCGCTAGCTAACTAAGGCACCAAGGCGGGTGTAAGAAGATAAAGGAAAGGTGGATAGGAACTTATAAAAGGAACGAACACAGTTCCCACTTGCAATGCTATCATTGGACAAGTAATGGCTGCTTCTTGAAGAAAATTAATCACTAACGCCCAATCCCCCGACCTAGTTTTCATTCTATCGGAACACATCGGGAGAGAGTGTGAAACGTATACAGGAGGAAAAGTAAAATTTTAAAGCGTTATAGGACAGCGTTACGTAAAGTAGGTCCCAAGAGTTGTGCCCCCTTTCACTAATACGTAAAATGGGTCCCACTACTTTGAAATGGATATGTAAAATGGGTCGCAATATTTTGAAAAGGATAGATAAAATGGGTCCGCGTGTTATACATGGCTGTAGTTTGAAAAGTATGACTATATTTGCTCAATCTAAGCATTATCTGCGATAATAATTCTGTTTCAAATTTACATAATGCCTGTTTGTTTGCGCTGTTGGCAGTTAAACAGTGCTGAGTAGGGTTATTTTAATCACGCTGTTGGTTTGCCTAACTTTATAGCTCAGTTAAACAATGCAGAGCAGTCCGGTACAAAGGAAGCTATGACAAGTCAAAAGAATAAGACGATGTTTATATTTCATGTTAAATACGTTTAGATATCACAAACTTCTGAAGGATGGAATTCAATGTTCAATTCAACCTCCCCGTGGTGTCTCCTGGGTAACACTAATAGGCTGACGAAAGACGGGACCCATTTTACGTATACCCTTATTCTAACGGGTATCCATCTTACCTATACCTTTTTTTCTAACCGGGACCCAATTTGACATGATTTTGGCAGACGGAACCAAATTTATCAACCCTCGTATAAGACCATGTAAAAGGAATAACATATAGGAATATGTAAAAAGAACTGTTAATTAAGTTTCAAAAATCACAGCGATTTAGTTATAAGAAATGGTGACCTGGCGGTCTAGGGGTAAGGTGTCGGACTTCTGTGCTAGGGGTCCGGGGTTCAATCCTAGGTCCAGGCACAGATTTATCTGATTACCAAACCCTTCCTTCACCTCTGACAAGACGTGTATTTATCACAGCTTGTGAATGTGTGGAATGCCAGGCCTCCACCGTGGTTCGGATTCCACGTTAAACTGTAGGTCCTCCATTTCACCTCACAATCACCCTACCATTACACATTGGCGTAAGTGCGTATAACCCGAATGGGTAGTAAGACGTGGTGCTAATAATAATAATAGTTAACATTAAAACTAAAATTAAAAGCGGTACACCCGTTCCCTTCACCCTAAGTGCCCCGAAGAGGACAAACATTATTTGATAGCCCAAGGCTTACGTCAGAATTGTTTCCACAATATTAATGAATGACTCAACGTCGACTAATGGTAAAAGGGAAAGGTAGCCTTGTGGTAAAACATTAATAACAAAACAAATAACACTTCGGAGATGAGAGAAGCGGAAGGATGAATAAAATGTACACAAAATAGTGATGACTCACATCGGATACAGAGATTGTCTCTCAAACGTCTATGGAAGGATTCTGGTACAATCTGATTTGAATAAGAATGACATTTTTTGGCAGTTATCAAAGTTACCAAAACAAATTTCATATATTTGTTAAGTCATGTGATCTGCAAATGTCACTTTAGATAAACATTATTACCTATAAACATATATATATATAATAGGGTAAAATGTTTTTAATGCCGAGACTAGACTGCCGATGACGGAGCGATCAAGGTTCAAATCTCGGTCAGGTGTACTGAGTTTTTCCCCCCCAAAATGGTTTTCCACTCTCCCTCCACGCAAATGCCGGTACATTTTCAACTTCCTATAAATATACCTTCCTAATCCCTAGAACCATTAACACAATTATTACCCTACATAAGCGTATAACCTAAACGGATAGTAAGACGTGATGCTAAAAAAAACTATTTAGATTTAAAAAGCAAAGTAGAACCAGTTTTATATGATAATAGTTGATATCTGTAATAGATATTTATGGTTGAGATGACATAGGTCAGCGCCATTAATAAACAGTATTATAAGTGTACGTCGTTAGTTTTAAAATCTGTTTCAATTTTATTTTTTTGGAAAGAGGGAGGGGGAATCGCGTCTTAATAGTCATCCAGACTCTTCGCATATTCACACCGAAGAGATAGGGGGATTCTAAAGGTAGAATTTTAGAGTAAATGCATCCTCATCTTCATGACGGGAGAGTGAAAAGTAATTTAGTTAGAACCACCCTCAGAACACCAAGCCAGATATCGAGCCTCGAACTGCTCGTCATCAGCAATCCGGTAAATTGCGAGAGTGACTCCTTGTACCATGCGACTATCGATACGGGTCATTTTCATATTAATGTTTAACCAAACCAAATGTAAAAAAAAGCTCATTGGATTTTTTTAAAACCATCTGGTTGTTTTTAATGTATATTGACATAGTTTGTTATTTATAATAAAATAAAGAAAATTGACTATACATCCATAACCATAGGTCAGCTAATCTCAAGACAAGAGACGAGAGGAAATGTTTAACAATATATGTGTGTTTTTTAACTGCCGTAATCGTAATACTATCAGTGTCACAGTGTGATTTCACATCTAATAAAAGGTATGAAATTCAAAGTAAATGCCTATATCGAAATTGACCGTGACCACTATGAAACCAGAAAGAGACTGCCTATTTCCATCGTTCCTTGAGGTGATGAGTCAGTCGTCCAATAGAAAAGTGACTCGTCAGCCTTCTGGAATGCCACGGCATTCACGAACAGGTAGAGTTGAATGGGGGTGAAGGGGAAAGGGGGGGAGGAACAAGTTTATCGGAGAAAACTCAACCAGTCTTTCATTCTCCACCGCCAAGCCCCGCCAGTCCGTCTCCTCTTGAGTAGCTCAATACTGCACTATCTGCTTTTCAGGAAGTCCTGCACAAACGGGCAATGTTTCCGTACTTAATTCAGTACCATAAATAATCTATAACCATGTGAACAACCGACATTATTGGTCGATTGTACCAAAACTATCAGCTGCAGTCCAATTATCATATAAAGGCATTTAATTGTTGTAATTTTATTTATTTGATTTATTTTACTTGCACTTTCTGAACCGACTGTTTATATCACAACACGATTTATAAACTAACTTAAATCTAGAAGAGATACAACATCTATCTCCCCCCCTCCCCCCCAACCGTTAGTTCATCACTGTGAAAGGGTAAAACGATATTTCGCCAATGATAAATTGTTAAGCCATGCCGGGAATCGAACCCGGGATCTTTAGCTTAGTAGATAGGTACGCTACCAGCTAGAGCTTAAGTGTCGGCCAACTGTTGGAAATGTTACTAAATCTACGTATTCATACGTGAAATCACGTGATCTGCAACTGTCACTTTTGAGAGATACTTTTGAAATAATGTAGGTGTGCGAAGCTTCAAAGACAAATATAATATAAGCCAAGAATTAAATATTGTTGTTAATAAATTACAAAGGTATGAGTTTAAATAAATTTAATCAATAGATTGAGTATTGAGGATAAATATCGTTATGATTAACACTTTTAGTAGTTGTTTATACTCAATGTTTTATGTTTTTCCTTAACACACTTTGATATTTAAGTTTTTACCTTGACTACATTTACGTTAGTATGAGTCAAATTGGTCAAATTAACAAACATGACACAATATACAAATAATTGACAAACTAGTTTTTAACCAAAGTAAAATAAAACATATTAAAACAAGTTAAAACATAACTATTCAAAAGTTAGTGATTGCTTGAATTGTAAAAATTGCAGTATCCAAATTGCTTTAAAAAATATTTTAGCCCTATTTTAAAAAAAAACTATAAGTCTTATGTGAAATTTCTGTTCTCGTTACTCCTTTCAGTGTTCCAGTGTATGATGAGGATTACTGGAACCTTAGTTATCCGACATGTTTCGGTACTCGATTTTTACGTACCATAGTCATGGAACTGTAAAATTAAAATTAAAGACTTAGTAAAGAATATTGGATAATACTACAGTTAGAGTGAAATGTGGAATTTAGCCCATAACATATAAAAAGAATAATGTAACAATATTTAAACAAACTTACGTCGTTAGGTGATGGAACACGATGTGTTAACACGACTTTGGCTTATACTATATTCATTTACTTCTCACTAAAGATTCAATTAGAATGTTTTCTAAAATGTTGTTCAAAGTCAAAGTTTAAATTTCCTTTCAATATGACATCCACAATAAGCTTCGCATCTACAAAACATTTCGAAGAAGTAGGATAACTTCGATACATTATGAACATATTTGAAATATATCTCTAAATATGATATATTTGAACAGATATAATCATTTTCAGAACATCTTCCAAGCAGTATTTTACCCATATTAACCTACATATTACATAACGTAGACAAAGATAAATTCAAAAATGTCAGCATTTAATTAGTCTTTAAATATTTATCTTTACCTATACACACTGATTTGATAGTTTTAAACTAAAAGGATTATGTAACATTAACAAAAACCTTATCTTTGGCTTCAGCTTCAACTTTGATTCAAATGTTTCAAGCTTCGCTTAAAATTTGACTTCGTATTTGAAAATTTACCTACGAAATAATACTGATAAAATAGTAAAATGTTATTAACAGGGTCCGGGCTTTGATTACCTAAATATTATCACAAAGAGCATTTAAATTAAATAGATTTACAAACATTACTTCAAATTTATATAAAAAAAAGCAAAAAAAATTACACAAAAACTCGTCATGAATGCAGACGAATAAATCAAACACGTATTTTACAGAAAAATGCTATGAAAAGCCTTCAACAGGGCATTATGTTAAGTATAATATTGGTTTACAAATATCTGCTTTATATAAATAGCTAAAAATATTCTCATTCTAAATAAATGCTTAATACTGAATCATAAATGCCTGAATACGACTCAAAAATACCTGAAAATGAACCAAAAATTACGCAGACCAAGTAAATATTATCTAAAAATCCAAAATGACATAAAAAACTTTTCCACAACTAGGGGATCATGAACAGAATTTATATACACACACAAACATTATCTGAGATGTAGGACCAAACAAAAGATGACATGTCATCAAAATCCGGTCCATGGTTATCAATGATGACATCAAAAATATGTTGATTGACTAAATATCCAAGCTATTATATTTGATAATTACGGTTATAGCCGCATTTAAATATCATATTGTTTAAATTTAAAAATGACACAGACACGGGTTCGATTCCCGTGTCCAGGTGTAATTTTTCAATATAAAGAATAAAAATAATATATGTATTTTTAAAAGGTTGTTTAAATGAAAATTGGACTATAAGCCAGCTACCTTTACAGATCAACGAAGCGTCCAACTTGGAGATAAACGGCCTTCCATGTCCAGAGGCTTGTTTTTTTTTTTTTTTTTCCACT
>CABFWO010005993.1:10151-23222 GCA_902155825.1 Timema genevievae
TTTTTTTTTTTTTTTTTCCACTGCCAGGAATGACTTGTTTATTAGATTAGATGTAGGTCATGTGCATTGTGTCCCAAGTCCCCAGACGAAACGCTCGTTAAAATGCATGGTTGCGACCTGTTCGTTTACATGAGGGGAGCACGCTAAGGACCCCTGGGCGGGATAGAATGCAGGCGTCGCGCCGATGCGCACACGGATAGTCAACGACGTTCGCTGAAGTGTGTAATATGTCATTTGTCTAGAGGGGTGTTTAACACAAGGTACGCGTGCCCCACACGGGCCCGGCGATCTGACAAGGCAGCATTGACACCACGCTCTTTTAAAAACAATAACGTGCTCGGCGGTGTGAATTGTGAAACCTGCTTCAGTGGCCGCATGGTCTAAGGCGTCACTCTCGTGTTGGACAAGACTACCGATGACGGGGAGATTGCGGTTCAAATCCCTGTCGGGTGTACGGAGGGTGGTTTTCCCAAAATGGTTTTCCACTCTATCAAGCGAATGCGGGTAGATTACCTCTAACGTGCTTTCTTATTCATCCCTACCCCATTAGAGTCGTTATCATGCTTATAATCCGAACCGGTAGTAAGACGCGGTGATAAAAAAAATCGGTTGGGTGGATTAAAAATCCCTCCTTGGAATATGTTTGATATTTGAAATACTAGCTTCGAGTTTTAAAAAAACATAAATAAATACTAAAATAATAATTTAGCAACTGTTCTAATAACATTTTAGAAAAGATTCTAAAGTAGTTTAAAGTAAGGAGTGGTAGTAATTAAAGTTAAGACTTAGATAGAAAATTCAGGAATAGCTATAATAAAATGAATTAAATAGTTTTAAAATTGGTAAATGAATTGACTATAATATTCAAAAGATTGATTATATTTTGCTTCTAATGAGCATATATATATATGACATTTTGTCGCTCATTAAAGGCAAAATATAATCAATCGTTTGAACATTAGATTCACTCAATTCATATATCAATTTTAAAACTATCTAATTCATTAAATTATAAATCTATTTATTTTATTTTATTATTTATTTTCCTGAATTTTCTATCTTAGTATTAACTTTAACTGTTCTAATACTTATTCATCCAGATAGCATCAAATATTCCCGAGTATTGTTGCTACAATATATTGACTGCCTTTACCTTGCCTTGTAGCAGTTTAAACGGGGGCGGATTTAAGATCGATGGCTTCGGTGTGCAGAAGGGTCTGCGAGTCAGGCCTGAGGCGATCCCATCCCCGCCATTATATTTTACCACTTCTTTACCTTCAAAAGTGATGAGTTTCTATAAGTTATCTGACAGCATTTTCATAGCAAGAGCCTATCTGACGGCTAAAAAAGTTACTTAGATCTACTTCCACGTATTTGTACGTCAGTTCATATTTCCTCCAGCTGTCACTTTTGAAAGATATTATTAATACCTATAAAATAACACCAATATAAGTAAAATGTTATAATTTTGTACAGCAACGAATACATTATTTGTATTTTTTTTAAATGTTTTTCTACCAAAGTCCTATTATACGTTCTTAGAGTAGTAAACTGAACACTAATTGTTTAATTGGTACATCAGGCACTTGTATAAGATTGAATTTTGGGATCTTTTTTTTATAGAACAAATAAACTACTTATGTTTGTATATTAAAAAACTATCAATGATGGTATAAAGGGACTTTTGGAAAATATAAACACATTTTTTGCGGTCAACAATTATAACATTTAACGATATTCTTAATATTATTACATAGGTAGTGATATTATCTATGATAAGTGACATATGTCCCATGCCAGGTCCTTTCGCTCTCGCTCATAGAAATTCTCGTGTGCTGATATATTCAGTGTTTCAGTAAGTGCACGTTAAATGACTTTACTTATAAATATATGGAAATTGTTTTAGTAGTTTTAATAACTGTCAAAAAGGTTCAACTTCCTATCTAAATCACTTTGTCGATATAGTTTGTAACAATAATTAATAGTGTTCAAATAACTTCGATCTAATAGACATGGGTGTATATATTTGTAGTGATTTTAAAACTAATTAAATATATTAGCTCACCAAGTCCGGGATAAAATAGAATTGAGTGATTGATTAACCAACTTTTACTTGAAACTATTGTAAATCATTTTCATTTTAATAAAATTCATCAAGAAAATCCACTACCGCCTATATACCGTTTTAAAAATAATCATAGTTTCAAATTTTTCAGACATATGTTTCAATAGTTACCGCACAAGTTTAAAAAAAATACACTATCAAAATTAAACTCTAATGATAATTTAAAACATCGATGCATCAATTTAATATCCTCAACTTACCGTGTCATGTTTATCTTCGTGAACCTTAAACAGATTCATAATATTGGGAAAGTTTCCTCAAGCTCTTTCTCTGAAGAGCTGACCTTGTCACTTTTACATTTCCTGGTTCCCCCAACCGTCAACCATCTTCCTTGGAAGACAGCCAGAGGGGGGTAGAGGGTAGTAAACAGGGGTGTTTGCGCGGTGGAACGGCATGACTTTAATCTAATAAGAAAACCCATCATCAAACTTCAATTTGGATAACTGTTGTCAGGCGGGTTCAGAATCGGTTGGGCTGTGTTTCTTGGGGCAAATCCCTGGCTCAGTCAAGAATTGATCTCCTCACACCACTAGATATACCTGAACGAGATGTGACTTGATCACATAAAAAGTATAATCAGTGTGTCCAGCCAAACTATATTTTAAAATTCCCTGATTTTTCTAGAGCCAAAATGTTTTTTCAGCTCCTATAGAAGAGCTGGGAAATTCTTAGAATGAAGGGTTGCATTGAGAATTTAAATATAGTAATGGACGTCAATTAAAATTTTTTCGACAGATGCAATTTATTATATAGTAAAATTACACATACAACATAATAATAAAGACAATATCTTACTAATATTATAAATGCGAAAGTTAGTGTGTTTGGATGTTTGTTGCTCAATCACGTCAAAACTACTGAACAGATTCGAATGAAACTTTGTAGGTGGGTAGGTAGGTAATGTCCTGGAATAACATATAGGACTATTCCCAACCTTTGATTTTACATTAATTTTACAATATTAATGTTTAAACTTTTCGTCGGGCGAAGCCACGACGGGTAAAAGCTAGTTTAACAATAAGTGACTCTCCAATAAAACAAAACTTAATGAAATGACTGTAATTTTTCCATTTATTTCATCATTTCTTTAATGTCTGGTGTAAATTTGGTAAATGATACTCTTAAAACTTCTTATAATCTTAAAACGTGTATTATATTTTTTTTCTATAGTATTTTTTGTTGATTCTGGTATTTCTTAAACTTTTTTTCGTGGATAAATAATTGTGCTACCGAGTAGTGTGATCTAATTTAGTTTCCAGTGAGATAATATTGATTATTGATCACCTCACATCAGTACAATATGGAATTGTTGATAAGATACCTTCTTTTTTTTTAGTTTATACTTACTATAACTTAATCAAATTATCGCGCATGCGCATAGCCATGATTCAACTTTGGCTAAACAGGGCTGGAAAGACGACACGAAAATCACGTGTTGGCTTTGAGAATTGAGATTAGTAAGCTCAACTGGGACAAATGCGTTAAAAGAGATTCGCAGTGAGTATTAACTGGAAGAAAAATTATATACTCACGTAAATAAACGTTGCATATATTTGTGAATATGTAAAAATTCTAGAAATTTGATCAAATTCCCTACCTTCTTCCACCCGACCAAGAAAATTACCTAAAATTTCCCAGATTTCCAGGTCGCTTGGCTGGAAACACTGGGTAAATTGGAGTTCATAAGAAACACATTTTAACAATGACAACGACCTCAAACTAAGTAAATAATCTTCCAGTTTTATATATAAAATAAATGGTACGACCCACTTTTAGATTACATTCACTAATAGAGTTATTTGAATGACAGCTCAAAACGTTACTAGAAATATTCTCTAATGTATCCCTATGCTAACAGTTGACATCTGTCACTTTGGATAGCTGTAATCAAAACATATGTTAATGTATGTATGTGATAGTTAACCACAGTAATTTAGGTCAATATTATTTATATTTATTTGAGGTCAAGCATAACGTTTATTTATCGTTCTATTCCACTTAATTATGTATTGACAGCACTTTCACAAAAGGTCTAACAGATATTGCTTTAAAATGGCGACCGACGAATTACCATGTGAGTGATTATGACGCAAACAAGTTCTTTATAATGGTGCAACCACGCAGTGGATGAAAATATTTTATTGAGTTAAATATTTCAAAATACGATAAAATAATAAAATAATTTATTATACAGCCTAGTAAAATAATGACAAGTATTTTTTCTTTTCCAAGTAAATACAATGCCTGTATTAAAAAGTATTAATGTATGCAATATATTACACAATATCGATAACAATCCAAAATGAAGAATAAGTACTTTTAATTATATTTAAAATATTGTTTCGGATTGGGTAAAAACAATGTTATTAAAAATAATTAACTAGTGAGAGAAAACTTAAGTTTAAGTTATTTTAAGTGTAAAATATTACATGCAATTAAAAAACTTAACATCTATAACAAAACAGTGAATTTTTACAAGTCTTGCCAACCCAAAACCTAAATATATGATCTTTCAACTGTAAATCAGGTAAAAAAAAGATTAACTCTGTGGTTACCATGAAAGATGGTAAGTTTACCTTGTAAGTTTCTACAATGACGTAATCTATATGATAGGGCTATAGTATAATCCGCCAAGGAAAAACTTCTTCTGTTTAGGGAAAATAAGTGTACACACTAATATAGTGTATTATAATTAGTGACAAAATTTTCAAAAAATATTTGTCGGCAGTAAACTATGCCTTAATAAAATTTCATCTGAAAAACAAACACTATTTTTATAATCGTATGTTCAACACTCTTCAGATATAGATTCGAACAAAATTGCTTCATACGTTTTTTCTAATCATACAGTTTCAAAAATAAACATACAAGATTATTTATCATGCCAACTTCTCTCAAGATATGAATTTTAAACAAAATCGTTATAAACATTTTTTAAAGTTTTCGAATTTTCAAAATCATTTATTAGTAAAATATCCTTCATTTGAGGGAGAGCCAAAATAAAATAACTCCCCTAGGTTATGACCGTATGACATCTTAATATCAATTATGAACCAAATCAATAAAACCGTTTCGGTTGCAGGCCCCACAAACAGAAAGACAGACAGATAAGCTAATATATTTCATTGTTGAGTAAAAGTTTAAGAATCCTTTACCCAAAAAACCATTTAATATACTACTATGTTTATAGACTTTCATCGAATTTTTTTTCTCCCAAAATTCAATTCAGAATATATACTGGTTGCTTTTGTAACTGAAACAAAACTAAGACATTAAAAAGATAGTATGGGAGAAAAACTATCTAGGAAATACAAACGGTGTGCACACTGGATTATTATCTTTATTTTATCTTAATACACTTGTTTATGTCATTAACCGTCGAAGCTAACCTAACCTTGAAATATATATCTACTAGTTGGAAAGAGATTATCACGCGAGACCATTTTAAAAATAAAACAAAGGAAAATTGGCAAAGCAAGCACGAAAGTTTTACCCAAAGAAAACACAAACACTTTAGTTTTCCAATCAAATCTCCGATCCACATAATAATTTTAAACGCTCATAAATGAAATGAGAAATGTACTACAAAAAAAGGATACCCACATTAAGCCTAAATTAAATTATTGCATTTTAAATCCATTGTAGACTTATTTTTGACCAATTAAATTTAAATTTGATAATTATATGAGAAAGAGCAGCCTTGAAAGCCAATTAGCAGAAATAACAAGTGTAGTACATATGAATAACAAGTGTAGTACGTATGAATAACGCGCCCGTTAAAAAAAACTTAACCAAAAAGCATGGAGATAGTGTGCCTTTAATAAATGCCCAATTTTTGGAATAATACCCCGACTTGGTACGTAGGAATAACTTAGCTTTAACAAACATTCAACCAGAGTACATAGGGATAAAGCGCTCTTGGAAATAATACGCCAATAACAAATAAATCACTCTCGCAATAGACTAGACTACCGATCACAGGGAGATCGGGGTTCGAATTCTCGGTCGGGTGTACTGAGGGTGGTTTTTCTATAATGGTTTTCCACTCTGATTCCACGCAAATGCGGGTATACTTTCTCTAAAGTCAATCTATTTCATCCCTAGCTCATAAGCGTAATTAGTAATTATTCATATAATCTGAGCAGGTAGTAAGACGTGGTGCTAAAAAAAATCAACCACAGTAGTTTATGTGGGAATAGCGCAACCCTTAACAAACACCCCAACCATTTGATTGATCGTGCTCTTGGGAATAACATACCTCCTTTTAACGTAAAAAATATCTCGCTCTTAGGAATATCTCATCCTTAGTACGTGTGGATGTGTTCTTATGAATAAAACCAATCTTTAGTACGTAAGAATGTGTTCTTGAGAATAATATCCAACCTTGGTACGTTAGAATAACGCTATTTCAGGAATAGTACTCTTCCATAAAATAAATTGTTCTTAGAAATAACACTGAAGTTTAATACGTGTAACTAACGCGCTCTTTGGAATAAGACCCGTTCTTAGTGTGCAGTAATAACGCGCTCTTGGGAATAAAACTCATACTTTGTACGTAAAAATAGCTCGCTTTTAGGAATAACACTCTTCTTTCGTGTGAATAACATGTTCTTAGAAATAACACTAATCCTTAATATGTATGAATAATGTGATCTTGGGAATAACATCCAACTTTAAGGCAAGTAGGTGTTTTGATCCATGTAAAAGTGTCTTAAATGAAGCCAAGATACCACCGTTCCTCTTTCAGCCGTACAATTATCCACCTCCATGACACTGTTATATAGGAACGAGCGAGTAGAGTCTGTTCATGATAGATTCTTACCTGGATGACAGTTCAAAAATCATATGCTTAGGTTTTGGGCTGCCAACCCTTGTAAAAGATCACTGTTTTGTTATAAATGTTAAAAATTTTAATTACATGTTATATTTTACATTTAAAATAATGTATACATAAGTGTTCTCACATTATTTCATTACTTTTAATAATTTCTTTTTATCCAATCCGAAAGAATATTTTAAACATAATTAAAAGTACTTATTCTTCATTTTGTAATGTTATCTGTGATGTGTAATATAGTGCATTACATTAATACCTTTTAATACAGGCATCGTATTTACTTGGAAGAGAGAAAAAAATACTTGTCATTTTTTTAAAAATTATGAATTATTTTATGATTATTTTATTGTATTTCAAAATATTTAACTGAATAAAATATTTTAATCCAATACGCGGGTGCAACATTGTAAAGAACTTGTTTCTGTCATGTTCAATCACATAGTTTAAATTCGTCGGTCACCATTTTGAAGTTATATTCGTTAGACCTTTTGTGAAAGTGCTGTGAATAATAATTTTTTAAAGTGGAATAAAACGATAAATAAGCTTTGTGCCCGACCTCAAATAAATATATAAATAATATTAGCCTAAATTAATGTGGTTAACTATCACCTTCATACACTACCATATATTTTCATTACAGTTTTCCAAAGTGACAGATGTTAGCTGTTGGCGTAGGGATACATTAGGGACTATTTCTAGTAACTTTTTGAGCTTTCATCCAAGTAAACTAAGGTTGTGAATGTACTATATATATTTTCATTACAGTTTTTCAAAGTGACAGATGTTAGCAGTTGGCGTGGGGATAAATTAGGGACTATTTCTAGTAACTTTTTGAGCTGTCATCCAAGTAAACTAAGGTTGTGAATGTACTATATATATTTTCATTACGGTTTTCCAAAGTGACAGATGTTAGCTGTTGGCGTAGGAATACATTAGGGGCTATTTCTAGTAACTTTGTGAGCTGTCATCCAAGTAAACTAAGGTCGTGAATGTACTAGCTAACAAACAAGCCCATAGTGTCACACCCAGCGAAAGACAAACAGCGCGGAGAGGATGTGGCCGGCCGGCACGAAGACAATTCATTCCCAACCAACACTTTCAACAAATTAAAGTCTACACTTTCAGGCAGATGAAGAGGGTGGAACGCTCCTAGAATTGTTCGCGGATAACGAAAACAAGTCGAAGGCACTCAATGTCACGGTACATCGCTGTCTGCAATAAAGCAATGATCCAAAAGTTTGTTTTTCACCGAGCCTCACTACCCGTTGCACGCATTACCGTAATTAATTAGAAAGAGGAAGGTATAATTTAGATTAAATGTGCCCGAATTTGGCATTTAGACCGCGTGCCCAACAGTTAGGAAGGAATAAGACTAGTATAATATTTTATTTGTGAATGAACATCGCGTCTTACTACCCGTTCAGACTATCCGCATAATAAGGGGAGGGATGAGAAATGTAGAATATTAGAGTGAAAGAAGGGTGGGAAACAATCTAGTAAACACCCCCTCAGTAATCCCAGACAAGATTCGAGCCCTTACCCATTTATAATCCAGTCTGTTAAGAGAGGTACGCTATGGACCATGCAGCCACCTCTACGAGTTTCAAAGGAGTGTTTTAAAATAGATTAAGTCTAATCTAAGGCCAAATATCATTAATATCACATAGTAAATGAGTCAACATGTGGAACAATCATTCACAATATACTAATTTTTTTGTTTTACAATTAAAAAAGGAACCGACACTAATATCCTCGTCAGCATTTCCACTAAAAGCTTTAAAGCAGTGGCAAGACGTGCTAGTATAAATAATACATTGATACCACATTGATAAGTTTTTTAACGCCGCGTATTACTGCTTGTTCGAGTTATACGCCTATGTATACCTCAGTTTTAGCTTCTGTGGTGCTGACTGACAGCTCACAGCTGACTTCTGACGGCTTTGAAAAGCTACCAGACCAAATTATGTATCCCTACGCCGAACCATATGATCTGCAAAAACCATGTCTTTATCAGTTGTCACTTCTGACAGTCAAAATTTAGGTATATACCTAACTGTTGACTGTCAGAAGTCAGCTGTGAGCTGTCAGTCAGCACCACAGAAGATAAAACTGAGATATACTACGTAATTACACTAATGTAGATAGAAAGATTGAATTTATAGGAAGTGTACCCGCATTTGCGTGGAGGGAAAGTGGTAAACCATTTAGGAAAAGCCACCCTCAGTAGGCCTATCTAGAACCGACCGGGATCGAACCCCAATTTCCATCTTCAGCACCCTAGTCCATTGCGAGAGTAGCGCCTTAGACTATGCGGCCACCAAAAAAGGGTCTGATAACATTTGAAAACAAAAAATATATTTTTTAAACATGAGACAGTCAATTCATACAATAGGAATGTACTCGGAATTCCACCCTGGCAATATCTATGGGAAATGCTTAACATCAGTTTCCACAAACGAGAATGGATACAACACCTGTTGGAAACTCTGGACTTGTGGTTGGGTGACATTTCGCAACGCCCATTGAAACTCGCGAGAAAATTATCTGTTACAATCCCATTTCCAGAGGAAGGGCCTTTATCAGACTTTGTAGCAGCATAGCTCAAAGTTCTGATGGTAAGACGACTTGAAATCACGCGAATAAAAAATAGTTTTAACAATTATAATACTTCTATAACCTATATTCACAACTATTTTGGTGGCAGTATTGGTTATTTTAAATAAAGATACAATCTATCACCCGCAAAAGGTCATTTCACACACACACACACACCAAATCGTCTACAGCAATCTAGTTCTAGATTAGCCAAATCGGCCAGGGCAAGAGATAAACAATATCAAACACCTGATTTAAGATTTATAAAGCAGATAAATACATAATTCTATCATTTTATCCTTTTTTTTAGCAGATAACAAAGCATAATAGGTTCGTTTTCATCATGCCCTGTAACAGTGTGAGCGATGCATGTAATAATCAAATTAGGCGAGAACACCAGGTGGTGACTCACCAAGAAATTTGTTCGGGATAGTAAAGGGGGACGGGCGGAATATAATATTTCGAAACTATATGAGTATTTTTGTTCCCCTTTGTTATACTACCCGTCTGATATATTAGCAAATTTTCACTAATGAAGTAGAGATGAGGTTGGGATGAAAGGTAGAATTTAGAGGAAACGTACACTCCGTTTAGCCTGAAAGATTACACTATGACCATATCTTTTAGGTTTAAGCCACAGTGGAAACATATAAGGTAGGCTTGTTTACACCCTCATTTGGGTGAAGAGATAGTTAAATCATGGAGAGAAAAAAAAACCACCCTCAACACATATGACCAAGATTGGCATCCAGAACTTCTCTGTACCGGCAAACCAGTTTATTGCGAAAAATACGTCTTAGAGAAGCGATTCACGACGAGGGTTTATTGAATCTAAAGTCGTAAACCTACTCTTCAAATACGGACTATGCAATCGAAACGCTTCAATCCTCTTATAGTTATAATTTATATGTGTTAAGAGTGTTCATCAAATTATTGTATGGTCTAAGGCGATACTCTTGCAAAAGACTATACTACCGATGAGAATATAATAATATGTATTCAATTTATTAAATGTATCATCCTAGCTTACCTTCACAAGATGTTATTACTGTCCACAGTTTGAATGAGTTCTGAAAAATAAAAATAAAGTTATTAATTGTTTCAGCAAATTTGGCAGTGTATTTTAATTATATCCGGGCTAAGCACATTTAATTACAACAAAATGAGGCAAGGATGAGAAAAGTATAATTTAGAGGAAAGGTGCATGCATTTGCGTGGAAAGAGTATGCGGAACCATTTAGGAAAATTCACCCTCAATACTCCCGACAAGGATTCGAACCCCGCTCTCGCAGTCACCGGTAAATCAGATAGGATTAAACTGACATTTAGTTCACATGCATATTATTCTATAGTGTGTATAAAAAATTTAGAATGATTTTATTATTGTATGGTTTAAAATAGATGTGTTAT
The DNA here is from genome assembly GCA_902155825.1 of Timema genevievae. NCBI lineage: Eukaryota > Metazoa > Arthropoda > Insecta > Phasmatodea > Timematidae > Timema > Timema genevievae. Next base: position 21,119 of record CABFWO010005993.1, read on the forward strand.
ACAATATCATGGTCAAACCACAGTTTATAATTATTTTCTCTATGATAATTTCATCAAAAAATGCAAGAGGAAATAATGACAGTTATTATTTCAAGAGAGGCAGCTCGGACATGTGATGAATGTCAAAAAATATTGTATTGCGTCAGAAGGAACACACAAATAGGGCTCAACACATCCCTTTGGGACCTTCACCCCGAGATACCTTAAGGCTTAGGCATAACATCTACCGTATAACCCCTTACAAACACACACACAATTGTTCATGCCTCCAATATAAACCTCTTAAATTAAAAAAATCTGAGCATTACAAATGGGCCACGAGACCAATTTCCCCCATTAGCTCACAGGTGGATTGGGTCACATTCGTTGACCAGAAGGATTATAAAAGATATAGCTCTATTAAACTTAATAACATTACAGTTGGACCACTTATACCTGTTAGGAAACAAGGTTGTGCATAGACGTATAAAAAGTACAAACTATACGGTAGTAATTAAATAAGTATAAAATAACTACCCTTAATTTTAGGGCTACGGGCTATGGTCACAATCAAAGAAACATCCTGGTACAGACAGACGTTCTGGTATAGACAGACATGGGGACAGACAGACTGTCTATGTTTTCTGTGTACACTTTTGCTGAACACTTTTTGTTTACTCATCTCCAGCGAACTTTATCATCGGTAGCAGCATGAGCCATTGAAAATTTGTTACTTTCTAGGACAAGCAATTTTTTCCCCTTTTTACTCCACATAAACGAACTTTCAATGTGTCAATCACTGGAATACTACACGAAGTGATTTCTATAGTTTGGATGTATATGTCTTTATATGTCTATGCACAACCTTGTCTCATAACTGGTATACGTGGCCCGTATTGTTTACGTAAAAATTTATACGTGGCCCAATTGTAATGTGAGATTAACGCTACCCATTTTAAACGCAGATCATAACATATTTATGTGGCCCAAATGTAATGTGCCCAAAAATATTAGGCGAGGTACTAATAAGACCAGACTGTTTTTGAATATAATGTTTACATTAGTTCAAGGGAATTAACAAAGATTTTGATGTTAAGTTCAAAGAAAGATAGTATTAAAAGGGTTTGAAAAATAACCTTTAATATTAACTTGAAGACTACAACTCAGTGAGGCAAGAGGTTTCCACTCTCCCTTTTAGTTAGCGTGTAGATACATTTTATTCAAACTAAACTACCGTAGTCAACATTTCACTTAATTCATACACACAAAAAAAGTGTATTTTTCCAGTTTCTTAGTCAATATTCCAGTATTCCAGTCAGCTTTAAAAATAAAATAAAGTGTGTTAAAGTATTTAAAAATTAAAAATTAAATCAAGTATGTTTCAGTATTTAAAAAAAAATCAAGTACATTTTAATATCAACAAATTAAATCAAATAACTTTACTTATATTTAAGTGTCCACTATTTCCAGCATTAAAAATTTTAAAAATATATTCTTTGTATCAAACATAAAATAGAACATATGTTCTAGTATCAAAAATAAAAACAGTATTGCCAGTGTTTTCAATATAAAAATAAAATCAACATATTTATGTATATCTAGCATAAAAAATACAATCAATCATATTCCTGTTCCAAGCAAAAAAATTAAGTATATTCCTGTATCAAACATAAACTCAATAATATTCTAATATCAAAAATGAAATCTGGTGTATTTCAGTATTTCCAGCATAAAAAATACAAGTATATTTCAGGATTTCCAGTATTGAAAATAGAATCAAGTAGGCCTATATTCCTGTATCAAAAATAAATTCATTTATATTCTAGTATCAAATATAAAATGAAGTATATTTCTAGTACAGGTAGACACCGTGTTATAGTAATCTTAAAAAAAAGACTAGCACCTTAAAGTCTAATTCTATTTTGAAAATCACTGTAAATTGCTTCAAGAATGATTAAATATATTAAAAACTGTATTGTTATCTCTTATTTGCGGACATCCCCCTAAGCACCTTCCACCTCCTCCTAAAATAATACAGAGAAGACCTTGAAACTTAGTTTGTTTACGATAGATTTTTTTTAGCAATATGTATTCAAGGCCGTAGTCAAGGGGGGGGGGGGTTGGG